>JAASGO010001011.1:0-11438 GCA_023334245.1 Globisporangium cederbergense | reverse complement strand
CCCCCCCCCCCCCTTCTATCATTCAGAACGGACCGGCCTACTTCTGATCAAGTATCAGCTACACATAAGTGTACGCCGCTACAGGGGAACACCGATCGCACTGGCGGTAATGTCGGCAGTGCGCCATCCTCGACGGCGGCCAACTGCTGCGGTATCTGCGGCTCGACCACTTGCTGCTGTACGTTCACCTGGACCGGCTACAATGGAAGCACATACTGGTTCAAGGGCATAAGCTCCCAGGAGACCCGCGCCACCGGCGTGACGTTGGGAAAAGTCTTCTAGTCAGTAGACGACCCCTCTTTCCAGTCAGCTAGCGCCAGCTTTAAAGAGCATCAGCGAACTCTCATCGCGATATGGACATTTCTTCTTCTCACTGCGCACTTGCTATCCTAACAGCTTCACCTACATCTCTACAGAAAGCGTGTCGAAGTATGCGCGGCATCATGTTTGATTGGGAGGGCTACTCTGGAGGACTTGTTCAACCTCCATCTGAACCTTTTGAAAGTAGATTCGCATATAGGTTCGTGCGTACCTAATGCGATAACTTGACCTCGCAGCTCGAGGCTTCGACTTCGAGTAGCAAACGCAATCAGCATTAAACTGGCGACGCGCGATAACGTCTACAGTCACTCGCAGTCGTTCGCTCGGGAAGCCAATTTAGAAGACCTCCACCGACGTACCGAAGTAGCTCGGAAGCACATGCAGAGCTGCGTTGGCAGACAAATAATGCGGCGGCTGAACCGCGTACTCGTTCGCACTCGAGCATGGCGGCATTCTTGCGCAACTCTTCCGTGTCGTCTCGCGACTGGACCTATGTCAGATGAGCAAGCCGGACGCAGCAAGACGGAAGCCAAAGCCGAGCCAACACAACAGCAGTTTTCAATCGATCCACTGTGATTCGTTGCATTATTATCATCATCTCTCTTCCATTCATACATGTTCCCTACATCTCCACTGGACAGCTCACGTCGATTCCCGCGATCGCATCCGACATGACGAGCACCACCAGCTGCTCGTCTTGGCCTGAAGGCGCCGTCGCCAGCGGGAACGTCACTTCGGCCTTCTGCTTGGACGCCACGTGCTTCATTTGCAGCACCTCCAAACGAGGCCTCGCCGTTTCTGGCTCAGATTGCGCATCTTCAGCACCTTCACTCTCTGTCTCACCTGCAGCTAAAACCACAGGTTTCTTCTTCGTTGCAGCCAGGACGACGTAGAAGCCGTACGGCTTGGGTTTCTGGAAGCGCTTGACGTACGCCAGCGTGCTCACATTCTCGCTCAGCGCCGTGAGCTCCACGGCCACCACTAGGCTCTTTTGCTGGCGCTTCTTGACGGCCGCCGCCACCTGCAGGCGCGGGATCGCCTCGGCCACGCGAACGAGGTCCTGGCTTTGGTTCTTGCTCAGTGCTCCGCTGTTGTTGTTGTTGCCTCGTCTGCCACCACCACCAGTTGACTTTGTCAGTAAGTCCACCAGCTGCGCCTTCTTCTGTTTGTTCTTGAGCAGCTCTTGCAACGCGGCGAACGAGTTCACCTTCAGGTCGTCCTTCAGCACCTTGAGTACATGCGTAGACGCGTGCGGCAGCTGCGCCAGCATATCACCACCATTATCGCCACCACTGATGTCGACTTCCACGGGCCATTTGGCCTGCACGATCGCCTGCGATAGTCGAATACCCGCGAACACGAGCTCCGACTGCTTCAGGAAGGCGCAAATGTCGATCACAGCGCCCAGCAGCCGCGGCAGCTGGTCCAGCAGCGTGCGCAGGTCGTTGTTAAAGTCGCTTGAGGGCATGCCCATGCGCATCAGATGCATTTGCAACAGCA
The DNA here is from genome assembly GCA_023334245.1 of Globisporangium cederbergense. Lineage (NCBI taxonomy): Eukaryota > Oomycota > Peronosporomycetes > Pythiales > Pythiaceae > Globisporangium > Globisporangium cederbergense. Next base: position 9,617 of record JAASGO010001011.1, on the reverse strand, counting down.
CGAAGGCCTTGAGCTCGCTCCCGTGAGTCTCCAGCAGCGTCTTCTGCTTCTTGGGCGTGCTCCTGTACAAACTCGTCATAGGTGAGTGCCTCACTTTCGTGCACAACTCGGTGATGAGTGAGCTCTGGATCTCGTTGTGGCGCAGCGGGATCGTCTCGCGGATCTCGACGCTCGACTCGCAGATCACACTCATGATCTGGCGCGTGAACGCCGCCGAGCCATCCTTGTCAGCTTTCTTCAGCGCTGCGATCGCCTTCACAGACGTCAGCATGCGCGCCACCGTCTTCACGTCCACGTACAGCGCGGCAGCGATCTTGCCCAGGAACGTCGGTTCAATGGATGAGTCCTTGGCGCTCACAGTGATACACTGACTAGCTTCCAGGTCCTTCAGCGATGTCGTCACGAGCTTCTCGAAGAACGCCTCGACATCCTGCTTGCCCTCGGCACCAATGCCATAGAAGCTCGGGTTCTTCATCACGCGCTGGAACAGCAGGCTCCAGCTCAGGTACTCGAGCACATCCTGCTTCTTCTTGAGCAGGCCCGAGGCGATCTCCGCGTTTAGGTGGTTCGCCAGTTGCGTCGAGAGACACGACTCAATGGCCAGCGGCTCGTACAGGAACCGCTGCGTCATGTTCTTCTTGCTCTCCTCCACCAAAACGCACGCGACGCCCTTGTCGTCCAATAACGGACGCCCCGCTCTTCCGATCATCTGCAGCAGGTCGCTCAGAGGGTACGACTGGTAGCGGCCGTTCTGAAAGTACTCAGTGCCCTTGATGATCACGAGGTGCGCCGGCAAATTCACGCCCCAGGCCAGCGTCGACGTCGAGATGATCACCTGGATCAGTCGGTCTCGGAATAGCTTCTCCACTAGTTCGCGATCTTTGCGCGGTAGGCCTGCGTGATGGAGGCCGATGCCGAAAGTCAGCGTGTGGCGCAAGTTTTCGTCCTGGACACTGTGCCCGTCGCTCAGAATCGAGTCCATGACCGCCTCGTCCATCTTCAGGAACCGCTTGGCGCCTCCACTACCTCCACCTTGACCAGACTGTTCGTCGTTCCCGTGCGAGACGCAGAACGAGATGAGGTCCAGCGCTGTCATCTTGGTCTGCGCCTTGGACGACACGAAGATCAGCACGGGCTTCTCGGGCGAATGCATCTTGATCGCCATAAACGCCGGCTTGTTCATTGCCGCCATGCGCGCGACGTAATGGCGCTCGGGGAAGCCCTGGATGTGCACTTCCATGGGTACGGGCCGCACAGACGCCCGAAAGTTGTAGATCTGACTCTTGTTCTCGCGTGTGATACCCAGCCACTGGCCCACGTCGCTCGCATTTGCCAGCGCCGTCGACAGACCCAGTAGGCGAATGCCACCCTTGGCGTTCCGGCTGAAGCGGCGCAGTCGACTGATGAGCACCTCCAGCACGGCACCACGAGGGGCGTCGCCCACCAAGTGCACTTCATCGATCACCACGAGTGCGATCTTGTCCATGAGCTTGCGGCCGAAGCCCACGTTGCGCGTCAACAAATCCCACTTCTCGGGCGTCGTGATCACGATGTTGGCCGAGTTCAAGATGTAGTCGACGTTCACGACCGTGTCGCCCGTCACCTCGACTACTTTCTTGCGCAACTGTGGGTTGTGTTCGAAGCGTGCTTTCCACTCTGCCACCTTCTCGCGCGCCAGGGCTTTCAGCGGCGCGATGTACACGATCAACGAACGCTTGCTGGCACGCGTTCGTTGTTCGGCATTACTGTTGTCAGCATTACTACTATCAGACACGGTGTCCTTGATCGCCTGACTCTGGTTCCAGACGCGCATCATCGCCAGCTCGGCGCACATGGTCTTGCCGCTGCCCGTGGGCGCACAGATCAACACGTTGCCGTCCTGGTGGTACAGCTGGTGGAACGTCTGCGTCTGGATCGGGTTCAGGAACCGAAACTTGGACGCATAGATCGCCTCGTACACTGGGTTCTGCAGCGACGAAAGCGGCTGCGGGTGCAGACGCAGCAGGTTCGTGTACATCTCCTCCTTGTCCTTCCTAGCCTTGGCCAGCTGGCTGTTGTCGGGAGTGTACGACACCTCATAGTACGACTCGATACCCACGAACCGATCCGAGAGCACGCGAATGACGTACGTCGCTTCCTTCTGCGTCTCCGACACGAATACAGGCAGGTAGCACTCCATCTCCAAAGTCTGCGAGCCCTCCTTCCAGCCCATGAAGCGGCTCTGATGCAGCACAAAGTACTCCGAGTGGTAGATATAACCAGAAATCGCGTCTTCCACCCAGACCCAGGCGCTCATGGTCTTGCCACCGAACGTGTTGTCCTTCCACTCTGGGAACAGCGGCAGCAGTGAGTAGCTGAGCTTGAGCATATTCCCTCCGAATGGCTGCATTTGCACCTCGTCCACGTCAATGAACGGCAGGCCGTTCACCCATTTCCGCACCTTCGCACTCAGCGCGTACTTGTTCGGATCCGCGAGGGCTTCATACAAGTCCAGATGCTGGCTCTCGACCTGTCCGACAACGTCCAGCGGGATGTTGGGCAGCTGCAGCAGCAGACACTGGTCCCACCAGATTTTCTGGTCAATGCAGTTGGACAACTGCAGAAACTTTTCAGCCTTCCGCGCGCTGTTCTTCTTCAGACAGATCTCAAACAGTGCGCGGCACACGCGCGAGGCATTTTGCGCCACGTAGTTTGTGTCCGAGATCAACGTGAAACTCGACACGCGCGCACGGCCGATCAGGCTCTGCAGCAGCACATTCGTCTTGCCCTGGTAGCTCTCGAGTCCTCCGCCTAAGACGTCGAAGCGGCAGAACTTCTTGGCCAGTTTCTCGAGCTCAGGCATCTCGTCCTCGCGCGACTTCATCTGCTCAAACTCATTGCTGCTGCAGAGCACGAGCAGCACCTTCTCCCACGGCATGTCGTCATCGTCCTGTGCACCTCCCTTCCCACCAGCCTTGCCGTCCAGCAGCTCGTTAAACGTCTCGATGGACGTGTGCTGGATGTAAAAGTGGCTCGCCACGCGGCCCATGGACGTCACGGCGAACGCGACCTTGCCCTCGCCAGGCTGGTCCAAGCGCGTCTTCTCTCGTAGAATCTTGATCATGCGGCAGGACGCGAGCTTCTCCGCGGCATCCATGAGCAGCTGCTTCCTGCGCTCGATGAGCAACGGATCCTGCTGCACGTCTTCGATCTTCATGCCGTACGCCAGCGGGTTCTTCTTCATGCGCACATATAGATACGTGTAGCTGAGCCACTCGCAGGCCTCGTCTAGGTTGCTCACCGTCCCCGACACGATCTCCGCGTTCAAGTGGTCCGGCAACGCCTTGATCAGCGCCGACTCCATCGGGATGCCCGTGGTCAGCAATCTCAAATAGTGCGGCAGCTGGTCCTGCGTCGTCATGAGCACAGCGTCACCACTCGTGTCGTACTGCGGACGACCCGCGCGACCGAAAATCTGCATCACGTCCAGCATACTGAGGTTCGTCATGCCGCCCTTGTCCGAGTTGTACACCTGCGTACCCTTGATAAGCACCGAGTGCGCCGGCAGGTTCACTCCCCACGCCAGCGTTGCCGTACAACACAGCGTTCGAATGAACCCTCGCTCAAAAAGCTCCTCGCTCAGGTTGCGATCGCTGCGCAGCATGCCGGCGTGGTGGATACCCAGCCCGTAGGTCAGCAGCTCCTTGAGCTCCTTGTTGCGACTGCGTTGCACGCGGTCGATGAGGCTCATGGGCATCTGCAGGTCCGACGGTGGCAGGAAGGCCTCAAGCGTCCCAGGCTCCTCCTCATCGCCCTGCGAGAGCTCCACGATCGCGCGCATGGTCGCCGCGGTCTCCTTGCGCGAGTGCACAAACACCATGACCTGTTCACCGTTCTCCACCTGCTTGAGGCAGTGCGCGAGCGCCAGCTTGTTCATCATGAGCTTTACCTGCGCCTGGCGGCTCATGTTGGACGCCGCGCCCATGCGCTGCTTCTCCATCTTGGCCACGTCTTCGTCCGTCGCAACGGTCGTGGACAGTGCGGCGGCCGACATGCCCAATGCCTCCTTCAAATTCGCGTTCGTGCTGATGCCGATAAAAGTCTGGTCAAGCGGCACAGGACGATACGTTGCATCGAAGAAGAACAGTCCACCTTTCCCACCGTTCGTCGCCGCGTTCTGCATGCGCACGTCGCCTGGAGGCACGTACACACGCAGGAAGGATGCCACGTCCACGTAGTTGGGCAGCGTCGCCGACAACCCGACAATACGGATCATGCTCTGCGTGCTCTCAACACGACGCAGCGTGCGCGCAACGATCGTCTCGATCACAGGGCCTCGTTCATCCGCCAGCAGGTGCACCTCGTCGATGATCAGGAGCTTCACCTGGCTCAGCAAAGCCTGCTGCGTGCTCGACTTGCGCGTGATGACGTCCCACTTCTCGGGCGTCGTCACGATCACGTGCGTGAGTTCAATTTCCTTCTTCGTGAGCTGCATGTCACCGGTCAACTCAGCCACTTTCATCTTCAAGCTCGCGAGGCGCTCGCCGAACTTGGTCACGACCTCCTGCGCCAGCGCCTTCATGGGTGCCACGTAGATGATCTTCATGTTAGTGAGTGCACCGTGACGCTGCATCGTCGACTTCACCTCCTGAAGGATTGTAAGCATCGCCACGTTCGTCTTACCGGCGCCCGTCGGCGCGCACACAAGCAAATTCTGGTTCGTCTCGTAGGCACTGCGGAAGAGCTTGGACTGCAACCGGTTAAGATGTGTCATGCCACGGAATGCCGTTTGCGCGAACGCCTCGAGGTCGTTGATCGGCACGAGCGTCTCGTTCGCGGCCAGCGACTTCTTGGCGTGCGCCGGGATGTACACGTGCTCGTAGCCCTTGAAATACGTGCGCTTGGTGCTTTCTGGGAGCGTGAGCAGGCCTGCGGACGTCAGCTGACCGGCGGCGCCCGAGGTGTCGTAACCGCCCTGCAGCTGACCAAACTCGCGCTGCAAAAGCGACGTCGACTGGTTGCGCATCTCTTCCTGGGCGAACTCACGCTGTAGACGCAGCACTTCGGGGTCGTACCCGGCGGCCTCGAGCCAGTTCTGCTCGTCCTCGTCATTGTGACTCCTACCGCCATCCTGCGCGCGCGCCTTGCGATTCGCCTTGCGCTGTTGCTTGAGGAAGAGCTGCTCGGACGCCGTCTGGATGCTGAACGATGATGCTACGGTCGGTCTTGCGCCACCACCGCCGCCACCTGTCGACGCAAACTTCTCAGCAAGGTCCTGCTGCTTCTGCGCGTCCTGAAGATGTTGTTTCTTCACGTTCTTCGCGAGCTCCTGCTGGTTCTGGATCGCGAACGCAATCACGTCCATGCCCTCGACGCCCACGAGCCCAAAGAGCTGCGTCTGCACCATGTCCGGGTCTTGCGGGTGGTCGAGCACGGTCTGCAGCACCATCTCGGCGAGCTCCATGGTCGTAAAGAAGCCGCCGGCAGATGAACTCGTGTGCGCCGCGCATGTCTTCAACAATTTTTCCGCGGTTTCCAGCGCGCTGCTGGTTCTTCCCGCATTGCCTCCATCCGCAGCTCCGCTTTTCTTAGCGGTTTTCTTGGTCACGACTGCACCAACAGCACCGACCGCGGCCTCGCGCTCGTTCATCTCCTTTAAGTCCGCGTGGTCCACGCAGAGCACGCTAAGGAGCTCACGTTCATGGCGCGGGTTGGAGATGCCCCAGATGTCGCCCTCTTCGCCCGCGAGGCCGCCGTGCAGCAGGAACGGGTCGTGGAACGGGAACAAGCGCTCGAGCTCCGCTGCAGCCTGCTGCTGCGCCGCATTTGCTGGTGTTGAAGGAGCAGTAGTCGCAGCAGATAGAGAAGGTGGTACTTGTGAGGCTTTAGCGCTAGCGGTCGTCGCCCTCTTGCCGCCCGAGGGAACGGCATCGCGCAGCGCGTCCAGGAAGTTCGGCATCTTGGTTGATTTGGATATGAAAGTGCAACCCCGCGCAAATTTGTTTGGAAGGTGGAAAGTGGTGAGGCCTTCTATTTGGGGATAGCACAGTACGTGACTTGAGTGAAGCCAACCGGAAAGAACGTGCGGAGATCAGTCGCTGACGCTGCAAATTCGGGTCGTTTTGTTGAATTTCAAGTTATAGCATCGGATAATAGAGATGAGCTGAGCAACTAGAAAAAGTAAATTTATCGTTATCTTTTAGCAATATTAACTTGAGTTTGGACGCATCATTCAGACTATTGACGAATCACCCAGCATAGTGAAACCAAGTGACAATCGCCGATTTCTCCACCAAGGCCCGCCCGTGCTTGGAAATGCTGTCAGATGGTGAAAGTGGGCGTGCGCGCGCTATCCCTTCCTCCTCCCGAACGATCGATTGATCTCAGGCTCTGCGGTGCCAACGCTGCGTACACACGCACTCGCACTCTCGCTCGCGACTGGACAGCGCATGTGTCCAACTGCAGAGAGCCCATTGACTTGACTGCACCACCTCACTTGCGCTTTTCAGCTGTAGCGCTCACAGCTCCGCAGGCTCGAGACTTTCCATGGCGTCGTCTTCCAGTAGCAGTAGCAGTGCGACCGGCGCTGGCAGCATGGAGACTACAAGTGTGCTCCTGACGCAGGCCATCGAGAGCCTCAACAAGTCCGTCTCTGTGACCACAAACGTGACACTAGTGAACGAGCTCGTCCAGCTGCTCAAGAAGACGATCCAGGTAAGACTTCCGCAGGACATGATTTTGTATCATTGAACTGTGTTGGATGTGACTAACTTACGTTATTGTTATCCATCATGTCAATGTAGGACGCGGACGCGATCGTCAATGGCACCAGCTCCACCCTGAGTATCAGCGCATCTTCCCAGTCCTCCGGTTTCAGCGGCTCGCACCGCTTCCCTTTTGAGCCGCCGCAGCGATGGCACTCGTCCGACTCTGGGTCTGGAGGCCTGAGTACCGCAGCGATCATCGGAATCATCGCGTGCGTGTTGGGCGCCATCGGTGTCATCATCGCGTTCTTCCTCTGGTACAAGCGTCTGGAGCGCAACCTTCGCGCTCAGCAGGAGCACGAGGAGCGAGAAGAGAGGGCGTCGCCCAGTCCGCACGCGGCTTCCGGCTTCGTCCGCGTTGGCCTCAACAGCAGCCGCCATGGCAAGAAGCTCGATCCGCTAGACCGGAAGCTCATGAACAAGACTGACAGCAGCAGTACTAACAGCAGAGTGAGACGCTCGCTGCAGCCCAAACCCAGGACGGGCATTTGGGACGACCCCGCGATCCTTGCGATGCGGCTGCCAGTAGAGGACGTCATCGAGGACCTGCTGCTGGCGAAGAGCGGAAAATCCGGGGCTGAGATCTATCGCGGCACTTACAAGAGTAGCGCCGTGGTCATCAAGACGCTCGCGTACGCCACCCAGCGGGCAAACATGCAGGAGATCGAGATGTTCTTCGACGAAGCCAAGCTCTACCAGTCGCTGCACCTCGCTCACCCTCGTCTCGTGACTCTGATCGGTGTCTGCTGGGACTCACTCAGCAACGTGCGTATCGTGACCGAGTTCGTGACGCGCGGCGACCTGCGAACGCACCTTAACGGTCTGCAAGAAGAAGGTGAAGAAGCCACAGGGATTGACATGCAGAAGACGAAGATCGCTCTCCACGTGAGCCAGGTGCTCGCGTCCCTGCACGCCCTCACGCCAGTTGTGCGCTATCGGGACTTGACGTCTCGGAGTGTGCTCCTCGACGATAGCTTGGATGCCAAGCTGAGCCTCTTCAGCCTCGTCAGTGCACACCTGCAAGCCCAGTCTTCATTGTCATCACAGGAGAACGTCAAGCATGCGGTGCTTCCATCGCTCTGGCTCGCCCCTGAAGTTATGATGGGAGCTAACCACGACGAGAAGGCGGACATGTACTCGTTTGGTATCCTGCTCTCAGAGCTGGACTCGAACGCTCTGCCATTCGCAAGTGCGAATGCGAACCAGCAGCTGCCACTCATGGCGCTGCTCAACCACGTCGCGCTCGGGAAGATCACCGCCGAGCTCTCGTCTCCACGGACACCAGTGGAAATTGTCGAGCTCGCGAAGAGATGCCTCTCGCTGGAGCCAGGCGAGCGACCGTCAGCGGCCGAAGCGATCGCCACGCTCGAGGACGCCCTCAACAAATCGACATTGTAAGCCTCTGGCTTCTCCGTCTTTACTTCAAGCGTTGTGTCGCTTCGGGGCGGGAGAAAGGGTGCTTGTGAGTGCTATTGTGAGTATAAGTGCGCTTTGCCGCTCTCTTTGAGCGATGTAGACGTCGACATTGAGTTTTGACGTGCTCTGAAGTCATTGGTCACGTGATCTAGTACTCGGACGATGCGAGAAAATAACACCAGTCGTGTGCTTCCACAACTGCAACTCAGTTTCGACTCATTCGATCCGCAAAAGCGAAAAAACACTAGCCGTAATAAATCACTCCTCGAAGAAGGTGTCCCATCTTGCAAATGAGATCGCATGCCAGTAAAGCACATCTACGACTTTGATGACTGCCACACCTTTTGGTGTGCCAGTCATCCAGCCATTGCTGGAGACCCAGCAATCCAACTGCTACGCGCATTGGGCTGAGAGATCGCCGTTACTTGGCGTCGCGATTTTGCTCGCATTCTCCAAACTGTCATCTTCAAGCAATTTGTAGGCCCTCGAGTTCTTCAGTTCTACTGCCATGATGAAGACTTTTTTGCAGTCGTATCACTCGCACTCGCACTATCATCGTTCACGACGGCTGCATCACGAACTGCATTGACGGACCTCAAGAGCGCGTTTCTGCGCTGGAAGGCGAGCGATGCCAGTCTACTCATGTACGAGAACGGCTTCGTTCCGCCACATTCGAACTCTGATAACATCATGCTGATCGAAAGCACAGACAGCATCCCGTCAGTCTCGGACGCCTACATCCGTCACTTCATGAAAGCTCACCCGCTCGAGAAGCGCGTGATCTTCGGCGGTCCTGAACACGCGAAGGTTGCCGAGTCGGCAGTCCTCGAGGCCCTGTACACGGCGAAGTCCAGCGTCCGTATTTGGATGTACATCCTGACGAGTAAAGAGACAACATTGCTGTAGTTGTAGGAACCTGTATATTGATACAAGACATTCACATAAATGTCCAAACAGGCAACAGGATCGCATGGCATCACAGAGAAACAAAGCGCTCGCCGTGGAGAAGGATACTGTTATCGATGATCGCGAATCACATCGTCACACAACACCAACGCTGTCAGTTAGCAACCTCAGTGAAAGATATGCAGAGTACAGCAACATTCACCTTGTGGTGCAGCATGCGAGGAGACCGAAAGGTCGGGACGCCCTTTCTCTCGAGGCGGCGTATTCTGGACTCACTGCGTTTAGCCATCTCGGAGTTGACGAGTATCCGCACACGCACGCTTGGGCTGCGATACAGCTCCAGTATCTTCTTCTCGACCTGAAAAGAACAAGAATGACATGAGTCAAAACCAATAAGACAGAACGCCATAGAAGCACGACAGAGCTGGAAACGAACCTCTGCTGGTAATCGTGTACATGCACACATCTAGCGTGTCAGTCGTCATGCTGAAGTACTGCATGAGAGCCTCTGCGGACGATCTGCCGACGTGTTCACGCTTGCACTTGTTGTTG
>JAASGO010001010.1:0-11445 GCA_023334245.1 Globisporangium cederbergense | reverse complement strand
GTCAGCCGAACTGTGGCATGATGGACAACATGTGCGAGGCAGATCGGGCTTCGCTGCGAGCGTATCGAGATTTCGCGCACAAGGATGGAAGTAACACATCGCCATCGCTCCACATCATGGATGTGCGCAGGGCTATCGCTTCGACGGGAGATCGTTTCAAGTGCAAAGGTAGGTGGCTTGCTTGAGGCCTCCCTTGTGGACTTGGTAGCGTAAGTGCAGCTCGTTAACGGAACTTGTGTGGATTTGTTTGCTCGCAGGTGGGGAGAACGTCAAACACTATGACGATGCGCGGATCGAGTTTCTGAACATCGACAACATCCACAAGTTGCGCAAGGCTGTCATTCCACTCTGAGGTGTCCACAGACAATCCAACAAGTGAGGCTCAACCTTCATACTTGTGCTGACGATCTCGCTTCCTGTACTGTTTCTCTATGAGCAGAGACGTGCTGGCTGCAGCATATGCGGCAGATCCTCAGTGGCGCGAGTCGCATCGCGCGCGTGCTGCATGAAGACGGTGCGCCGGTGCTCGAGCATGGCAGCGACGGTTGGGACCGCGCCTCTTAGCTGGTGGCGCTCGCAGAGCTCATACTTGATCCTCACTACCGCACGATCCACGGCTTTGCGTGCCTGGTCGAGAAGGAGTGGTGCTCGTTCGGCCACAAATTCGCGGGTCGTATTGGTATTGGCAAAGACATCACGGAGCACCCGAACGAGCGATCGCCGGTGATGCTACAGTTCCTGGACTGTGTGTGGCAGATGACGCGTCAGTTCCCGACGTGCTTCGAGTTCAACGAAAAGTTCCTGCTGCACATCTCAGACGCGCTGCTTTCCGGCTTGTACGGCACGTTCCTGTACAACTCGGAGCGTGAGCGCCTTCTTGACAAGGTGTGGGAGCGCACCGAGTCCGTGTGGACACCTGTGCTGGAGAACCCGCTATACACGATGACGGACGAGGTGCTGCACCCAATCGCCAACCTGAAGCGCGTGGTGCTGTGGCGTGGTATGCTCTTCCGCTGGGACCCGGAGCATCGTTATACTATCGGGAAGGAAGAAGCCAACGACCCGATGCCGGAAGGAGCGCCTGAGTAAGGGGAGTCAATAGACGCCAAAGAGCAGACGCAGCTTGATCTCGACCAAGTCCAAGTGCAACATCCCCACTCCGATGCCGGGATCGACACGTGAGCATACCGATCACACTGTCGAAAACGAGAAGAAAGAGGTCCACTTATACCTGCCAAACAGATAGAGTTGTCGCGATTCTGGTGTCAAGCGCATTCGCAATAAAGACACCAGTCATCTCTGAACATGGTGACACACACACAAGCTTGAGTTGATTACCTTGCATAAAGCCATTCCGCCAGCAGTTGAAGCTCAGGTAGCTGTTCCAGTCGTTACACTAATGACTGCCGTAGGGCTGCTGTTCTTCTTCTTCTTCTTCTTCTCTCTGCAGCTTGACACGCTAGTGCTCGAATGCTACTCGTCCGTGTCTTCGTCGGTAGAGAAGAGAGCCCGTTGGTGGTGCTCGCGGCCGAGAACCTCCATCGCTAGGCTCACGGGCGACTGTGGCAGCAGCACACTCGCAAGCGGCGCGATCATGATGATCTTGAGGTCTTTCTGTACGAGTTGACGCAATGGTAGAGCACAAGTGAGCGACAAGTGAAGTGTATGGAAAGCAAGTACGTCTCCGTACAGTGAACATGGGCGCTGCGCCCGTGCTGGTCGCCCGGTTTTGCGGTCGCTGGCAGCGGAAGGACACACGCAGCCCCGTGAGCAGCTCCTCCAGGAGCCACGGCAGCGACGGATACTGCAGCTGAAGCTACATATAATTCATGCAAAGTACATCACAACAGTGAGTGACGTAATTACACTCTCCAACCAATTTTGACTGCATTGCTTGCGCCGTTTTGCCTTGTGGTCGGTCAACATGCAACGCTCGCTCACCCTTTGAAGTTGAACTGCACTCGCACCGATGAGTTCCTGCGCGACCTCGTCAAAGAGCATGGCGTCCACGACGCTGGAGCCATACGCGACTCTAATCTGTGGGCATATACAACGAGGCATGCATATATAAACAGTAAATAACTGGCATACTCACCAGATGAGCATCTATCAAGCGACTGTTGTCACCTTCAGTCGGTACTTGTACTGCACGGCGGACGGCAGCGTCCGAGCCCTGCACGCAGCGCACTCAACGATATCGGCTGGTATTGATAGTACTCCTGGTGCTGTTGTTATTGCGGATGAGAGTGCGACGTTACCGCCATTCACTCGGACCTGCATCTGGGATTGGAGTGACGCAGAGCACTTCGGGCACGCAGCGTATCTTTAGGACACAACCACACACGTGAGTGACGTCACGCACAACCAGAGGTACGCAATCGAACGATACACACACTCACACCATGTCGTGCACGAATGCGCGCTCCACCACGGCGCTCGGCACGAACTCGAACGCGTTGCTGCCGCCGCCGCTATTGCCGTTGCGATGCTGCATTTGTCCTTACAGCAAAATTCGTCGAGAATGCCACCCTAGAAAATGCTGAACTTTCTAAAGTGACTACCCTTGTTTTCTTCTTGACGACTTCCGCGACAATGCCTTAGCAGGCTGTCCATGTGGATACTACGAGCCACCGTGTTGCGTTGCCGCGCAACCGAACCCGCGGACACTTGTCGTCGTTGTTTCTCGCTACGATCTCGCCCTGCAGAACGCCGGAGGCCGAGCGCCATGGATCTTGAGCTGGAGAAGTAGAAGTGTGTTCTTGGACGTGTTGTCGTCTCGGTTCACAGTCATACCGTGACAGCCGTTGTACTGTGAACCTTGAGAGAACGCTGGATGCCGTCGCGTTACATGCGTTCGGAGTATGAGCGAGCGAGGGGTGTGTGACAACTCTCGTGCAGCTTACTCGTCCTAAACTCGTCAATGGGCTTTACCTCCTTTGTGTGACAGTGCGCCTGTGTGACAGCAGATACTGTAAATTAATTTAAGGAGGTTTATAAAGAGGGTTTATTTTTTGATGTGCTTGCTCCACGGATGCATGCCAGAAACTCACAAAATCTCGCCTGAAGATGAGCCTGTGGCGCAGCAGCCAGCGCCGCCTCCTGTCGCACTCGCAGCGCCTCAATGGCTCCTGTCGTGCGCTCTCCACAGTCCCATCGACTGCGTCAAGAGAGCAGGCACAACTGCCACTACCATCAGCGGCTGGAGCCTCATGGCCGCAGGCCGTAACGCCCGAGATGACACGAGAGCTGCTGCAGCGTGGCTACACGGTCGTGCGCAACGCCTTCCCAGCACCCTATCTGCAGACGATCAAGCGCGAGATGGGACAGCTGCGCAGCAATGGCCACTTCTACGCGAACGCGACGCACATCCTGCTCAAGGGCGAGGCGCAGCCGACACTGCTGCACAAACATCACATCGTCGAGACGGAGCTGGCGCTCGAGCGCATCCGCAACGAGGCGCCCGTGCTCAAGCGCTTCTTCGAGAGCGAGGTTATGCTCGCGCCACTCGAGCAGGCGCTACCGCAGTGGCTATCACTGAGCGGTGCGATGGTTAAGCTCCAGTATAACGAGGGCAGTGGTGGTTGCTTTCCGCTGCACTTTGACACATACGGCGACGACGGCAAGTGCGTCACCGCCGTGCTTTATCTGAATGAACACTGGAAAGAGGGCGACGGCGGCGAGATCGTGCTGTACCCATTCCCGAGCGAGCAGCCAGTCGTGATCGCGCCGCGCTTCGGCGACATGGTGCTCTTCTCGTCGCAGCAGATGCTGCACCGCGTGTTGCCGTCGCGCCAGCCGCGCTTCTGCCTCACGACGTGGATCTACCAGTCGCCACCGGACATGGCCGCACGCGCGGCCTACTATAGCGCAAGCAAGACACATCGCACTTCAAACGCTATAGGACATGTTGACACAGAGAGCGTCACAGCATTCACGGTCATGATGGAGAAAGTGCTCGGGTCGTCCTTCCGAAGACACCTCATCAAGCTCTTCTACGCGGACGAGTGGACACAATCGCTCCACGAGTCGCACTTGCCAACGGACGCGTTCAGCAAGTACATGCGCACGCACGAGCAGGAGCTGCGCGTGATTGAGAGTGCAACCGAGCAGATGCTGCGCAACTTTCGCGCGAAAGATGCCACGCAGCCGTCGCAATTACCCGGGACTTGTGCGCAGCTGGTGCAGAAACTGAAAGAAGAGAATGGAGAGTGGAGGACTAAGCTACAACCTCAGTGGTTCTAAGAGAATAGAAAAACAATGGAGACTGTGTGTGCTCACCCCTCTTCATGTTCAGTTTGTGAGCTGTTGTTGCTTGGACAGTGTGACTCCAGTCAGTCAATAACGATAGTAGTACCGTACTAACTTTTCAACACTCACTGGCTGCAGCCTCGCGCAACAACCTTCCAGATCTTGGTGTGCTCGCTCTGGATGTAGAGGTTGTCGGTCAGGTTCGTGATGACGCATGCATGGTTCGGCAGGATGATCATGCGCTGGCCGATGGGAGGGTGTGGGATGCCCTCGACCTGTTTGATCCAGCCGTGCTCCTCCGAAAGCTTCGCGAGCTCAAAGCACGTGATCTCGCGGCCGTTTTCTAGCACGGACTTGCTCTGCGTGGGCTCTTTCTCCAAGTGCTCAAAGTCCTGCTCGTAGAACGCGAGGCCGTAGCAGCTCGTTCCGAATCCGCCGCCTTCGACCGCACGTGGCCTGAGAGAGCATAGGAGAACACATTAGTGTATGGGAAACGGTTCAGAACCTAGTTCTTAGAAGGCAGACGTACGCGTCGGAGCTGAGCACTTTGGAGCCGGCGTCGACGATGAAATAGTGCTTGTTGGAGCTCACGACAGTCACGAGCACGCCCAGCGACACGTCCTTGATCGAGAACAGACCGATGTTCACGGGTGTGCGATCTAGGAACACGTAGTTCCCAGGGCGGATCTGCACGGATTGAGGCGAACAAGAATGGGTCGATAGTCAGTATCGATACAACAGTGTAGTCGCATAAAAAGAAACATACCTCGGTGATTCCGACGAAACTCTTGCGTGCTGGCTCCGTCAAAGTGCTGCCAACGGATACGACAGGTACTGCAATTCCATTCTACATCAGGCAATAAACGGGATACAGTGAGTAACCTGTCATTCTGTATTGCGGATGTAAGAGCAAAGGAACACACTTCTTCTAGCATCCTCTTGATGCGCACGAGCGTGCTGCGCTCCGTCTCGGCGATCGCAGTACACTCCTCGACGCTCTTGCTCGAGTACACGTGGCCTAGTACAATAATGCACACACAGGTGGGATACACATGCCATTAGTATTTCATCATAACACATGCGTAGCGCGAATGCGTACATACCTGCGTGGGAAAGTATTCCCGTGAACTCGAGATTTGGAGACTTCTCGATGCGCTTGGCGAACTCAAGGATGCGCGGATCGCCCTCCTCCAGCCCCACGCGGTGGTAGCCTACGTCGATATGAATGAGCACGTTGACCTTGTAGTCGCACGAGTTGGCCGCCTTCTCGACCGCGTCGATGCCGTTCACGCTGTCGACCGTCATGCGCACCTCCATGTCGAACTGCTGCGCCGCCACAAGCAGCTTGCTCACCTTGCTGGTCTGCACGACTGGGTACGCAACCAGGATGCTCTTGAGTGTCTTGAGCCCGCTGTGCAGGAACATATGCGCCTCGGACGGCTTGGCGACCGTGATGCCGCACGCGCCGGCCTGCAGCTGCAGCGCCGTGATCTCGACAGTTTTGTGAGTCTTGACGTGCGGACGCAGCTGCACGTGATGATTGTTGGCCAGCTGCTGCATGCGCTGCACATTGTGCATCAAGCGCTGCTCGTCCACGATCACGCTCGGCGTCGTCATCCACTCGCGCATGGTGATCTGTTGCTTGGTGTTCTTTGATACTGATGGAATTCAGCTGTGGGCCAAAAGGAATGCACTATCGAAAAGCTCATCAGCCATGCATGATTACCCCAAGATATCAAAAAAATGGAGAAGAATATCAAAGCTACTTGAATGTGTGTACTTTCAAAAAAACAAGACATAATATCAGTAGAACAGTCGTAACCAGTCAGCCTAGAATGCTCCGAAATTGTGGTGGCTAGTACTTACGTTATGGCTAAATATGGGAAAGCTCACATATTGTTGTAGTTTTGAGGTTTTCCACGCTCTTGACTACTTTTCAGCGAAGCTCATTGGATCAAGATGGTTGCAGTGGGCATGATGCTACTTCAGTGAGCCTGAAGTAATCAATCACAACGGGCATTTGGGGTGGTTGACGAAGACCATGACCGCATCGGACGAGAATGAGCAGCAAACGCAGCGCGCGATCGTGAACTCGTCCGCCTACGGCTTCTGCGTCTTCGATGCGTCGCAGCTCCCGGAGATTAAGACGCATCTGCTCAAGCGTGCAACGGCATGGAACGATACGACCGACGAGCAGCAGCTACGCGGCACGATCCTTCTCTCGGTCGAGGGCGTGAACGTCCGTCTGAGCGGCACGCGCGCGGCGGTCGACGCGATGCAACGCGAGCTGCGCGACCTTCACGCTGACCTACGCCATATGGAGTTCAAGGACTCGCTCTCCGATCGACTGACGCTGCCGCGTATGCTCGTCAAGGTGAAGAAGGAAGTGATCTCCATGGGCGTCGACGACGTGAAACCTGCGGAAGACGGACTCGCGGCGCACGTGTCGGCGGAGGAGTTCAAGAAATGGCTCGACGAGTCGAAGGAGATGGTGGTGCTGGACACGCGGAATGACTATGAAGTGCGGCTGGGCACGTTCGACAAGGCCGTGAACCTGAACCTTAAGAGCTTCCGCGCGTTCCCGTCGAAGGTGCGCGAGCAGCTCGCTGACGTGCCCAAGGACAAGCCGATCGTCATGTTCTGCACGGGCGGCGTACGCTGTGAGAAGGCGTCGCACGTGCTGCTGCGCGACGGCCACCGCGAGGTGTACCAGCTAGATGGCGGCATCCTCAAGTACTTTGAGCGCGTGGGTGACGCGCACTATAAAGGCGAGTGCTACATCTTCGATGACCGCGTGTCGCTCACGCCCGCGCTCGCGCAGGGCGAAGCCGTGGCGTGCTTTGTGTGCCGCAGCCCACTCTCGACGGCGGACCAGCGGTCGCCGGATTACATTCCGGAGAAGCAGTGCGCGTACTGTAAACATGGCAAACGCGACTTTCGCCACGCACAATAGACAATAGGCGGCAGTGACTGTCGCATGAAGGCTTGCGCTTGCTTGTTTGTTTGCTTGTGACTGTCCATTGCTGTTATTACTGTCCATGCTGGCTGTCTGGCTGGCGTCACAACCCTTTAACAGCGGGAGCCACACTTCACAACGACGCCACAACTCGCGACTGGGAAATACGGTACGCGAGCTAGCAATCACGTACGCAAGTCAACAAGCGCACGCGCAATATTGGAGCAAACGGCGCAAGCGCATGGCATGTTGGCGCATAGCGACCGCAGACACCAGCATGCTTCATTACTATTGCGGAAGCCTAAACAAGCATTCTTGCGCCTAGCTTGTACTCTCGTGATTGTCGATATCCTTCGCTCTTTGCCAGTTGGCGCAAGTTCAACTACGTCACACACAAAACCAAAGTTACTTCATTGCGTGTGTACATACGATCGATCGATCAAATCCCTCGAGTACGATCATCGGTGGTAACGTGAATTGGCAACGCGAACTTGCTCGCTTTGTGTCCTCTTCGCCACTTCACGCCAAGCACAGGTTCACTGCGCGCCCGCGTTCCTTTGGATGGATGAGCGGGCCCAGCTTAACGCGACCACGCAAACGCAACCAAGCTGCACGAAGCTCGCCATGCCCTCTGTTATTGTTCCTTCCTGAGCAGGTGAAAGGAAGAAGAGACAAGCTCAGAAAGTCTCCCCAATTCCATACTATCACCTGGACTATATATTTATCGATTAAGACAGTCTATCAAATATTATAATATGCTCCGAGTAGATAAAACAGAATCGGAGAATTGGTGGCGATTGATTTTACGTCATCATTGCGCTAGAGAGAAGTAGATTGGAGAGGGCTGGCTGCATCGTGGGACTTGGGACTTGAATCTGCGGGACGTCTATTATTCAGAGGATCCATGGTACGAATTTACAAACGAGTCAGTTCACCCATTTTTGGAGGGATTTTTGTTTTCTACCTATTTCATTTGAAAACTCAAATATACATTCTATTCTATGACTTGTAGTGTTGGAGTTCATCCAAATGGGCATACACTCACTTTCTACCTCTATAAGCTAATCTGCTATTAAGCATTGGAAAGCTGCTGAAATCATCCGAGTACGTCGCCCACCCGAAGGGAAACTGTTCTCCCCGCCCGCTCACTTGGAGTTTGTATGCACTGACCTGCCTCTGGCACGTCCCAATAGAAAAACAAGCTCCGAACGAGGGGGGATCAAGTGAGTGCGGAAAGAAAAAAGCATTCTCCCGCGCGTGAGTGAGCGAGAGAGTGAGAAGCCAGCAGCAGCAGGCGGGTAGGCAGGCAGACAAGCGAACGCGCGCGCTCCCTCTCTCTCTGTGCGCGCCTCTCTCCCATGGAGCGCTCCAAGTCGTACGTGACAACGACCACCACGGCGTCCAACGGCGCCTCATCTTCAGCATCAGCAGCACCGGCAGCAGGCAGCGGTACTTCGGCGACGGCAGGGGACGAGAAGACCAAGAAGGACGAGCAATACTTTGCGAAGCACCAGTCGGCCATGGACAGCGAGACGCTCGGCAAGCTCATGATGGTCGAGCAGCACCTCTTCCAGGCCGACCAGGCCACGCGCAGCGCCTGGCATCTCATCAGCAAGCAGGAAGGCCGCGGCGCCGCGACGTCGTCGGCTGGGGCCGCCGGGAACGGCAGCGAGTATGGTGGCGAGGAGAACGACCATATGAACATCCCGCCACCGCCCCCTCCATCGTCGTCGACCGCATCGACGATAAACTCGACAAGCACGGGCGGCGGATCGAATGTGACGTCCACCGCGACGACCTTCAGCTCCAGCATGATCTCGCTCTCGTCGTCGGGCATCTCGCCATTCAGCTCCAGCAACGTCGGGACCAACAGCCACAACAATGGTCACACGACGAACGCAATCCCCATGGCGCGCCTTGTCGAGGGGGTAGCGAATGGCAGTGGCTCCTCGATGCCGAATGTGCTGTCGTCGTCTCCGAAGTACCCGATTGAGATTCCTCGTGGAGGAGAAAGTGGACGGTCGTCGCTGGGGACGTACCCAATGGGAGGCTCCAGCATCTACGAGAAGCCGCTCTCTTTCGGTCTTAAGCCGCCTGTGGACCTGAACGAGACGAACATCATGGCCGAGAAAGGCCGCAGCCGATCCTCGCACAACATCTTCGGGTTCAACCGCGACAACCCGCCACGCTCGGAAGTCACGCTGTTTACCTTCACCGTCAAGAAATCAGACAGTGTGTTGGAGAAACTGGGCAGCAAGAAGGCTTCAATCCAGCTCCAAGTGGACATCGAAACGCGCATGCTCAACTTCCTCTCGCCACACGACAACCGCGAGAGCTATTCGTGCGCTGCAGTCACGGCGCGCCCGCACTCCCGCCTGGGTATGCAGCTGAAGATCCAGACGGGGAATGCGTCGTTGACCAAGAAGATCACGTTCTATAGCACTGAAGATCGCGCAAATTTCATGCAGGCGCTCGAGGAGGGAAAAGTGATCTACAAGCCAAACCAGACGACTCGTACGCAAACTGAGGTGACGCTCGAAGAATCGTTTATTGGCCCGTCGGAAACCGTTTCACGCAACAAGTTCCGCGAATCGATGGTCACTGACAACTTCCGGCTCCTTCCGGGTGAGAACGTGCTCGAGCACGTGCAACGCGTGACAAACTTGGTCGTGATGTCTCAGAGTGACCGCGCTGTGCAAGGTGTGCTCAAGATCACGACCTACCGCATCACGTTCACCCCATACGACGCTTCCTGGAAGTTTGGCTCCTTCGAGGTGCCGCTCGCAACGATTGATCTCATCACTCGAGATGGGCTGATGCTTCTGATTGCGTGTAAGGACCTGCGTACGATCCGCCTCGCGATGCACGACGCGTACACGCGCAAGAAAGGGTACGACCAGCTCCCGACGACGCCTGACTTCCGATGGCTCAACCTGCTGACGCTGCGTATGAAGCCCCCGAACACGATCGGCGCACTGTTTGCATTCGATTACCACACCGAGAAGATTCGACAGAAAGGCCCTCCACAGCCAAAGAACAATGGCTGGTTCCTGTATTCTCCGAACACCGAGTACACACGATTGGGTTTCCTGCGTAGCAGTGGAGACCGTTCGAGAAAGGACCAAGACGAGAGCTCGACGGGGACGTCGTGGAGAATACTCAAGAACTACAAGTTCCGCTTCAGCCCAACATACCCGCAGACGATGATCGTGCCATCGATCATGTCAGAAGACCAGCTCGTCCAGTCCGCTCGCTTCCGATCCCGTGCTCGACTTCCCGTCGCGGTGTGGCGCCACCCTGTTAATCACAGTGTGCTCTCTCGCTCTAGTCAACCGAATTACGGCATGGCAGGCAACAAATCGGAGCCGGATCGCATCTTGTTGCGAGCATATCGAGATTCCGCGAACACCAACAGCAACAACATCTCGCCACCACTTCATATCATTGACGCGCGCAAGCCGATCGCGACAAAAGGCAACCGGTTAAAGGGAAAAGGTGCGTGAAACTGTGCGACTGAACCGACTGCTATTTACGCAAATGCTAACATTGTGTGTGTGAATACGGCTGTAGGCGTCGAGAACTCGCAGCACTACGACAATGCTGCGATTGAGTTCATGGGGATCGCGAACATCCACAAGATGCGCGAGTCTGTTGATGCTTTAAAAAGTGGGTCCGCGCTTCGTCTGCTCTTGTGGAATATTGCTTGCAAGTGAACTAACACAACGTCCCGTTTGTCTTTTCCAGCACTTATTAGTCCAAGTAGTGTCGAAGATGGCGACAAGAACTACCATCATCGCCTTGAGAGTGCGTTGCTACCCATACCGTTGATTATGTGTTATTCGAGGCGGACTGTACTAACGTTCTCTTTTGGTTGCTCATAGACACAAGATGGTTGAAGCACGTGATGCGAGTCCTGTCTGGTGCTCGACGTGTCGCTGAAGTGTTGCACGAAGACGGCGCATCCGTCCTGGTTCATTGTAGTGATGGCTGGGATCGCACGCCGCAGCTCGTGGCACTTGCGCAATTGATCCTCGATCCTTATTATCGCACGATTCGAGGCTTTGCGTGCCTGGTCGAGAAGGAGTGGTGCTCGTTCGGCCACAAATTCGCGGATCGTATTGGTATTGGCAAAGACATCACGGAGCACCCGAACGAGCGATCGCCGGTGATGCTACAGTTCCTGGACTGTGTGTGGCAGATGACGCGTCAGTTCCCGACGTGCTTCGAGTTCAACGAAAAGT
>JAASGO010000101.1:0-50706 GCA_023334245.1 Globisporangium cederbergense | reverse complement strand
GCAGATCGCGGCAACAAGAGTACAGGGTCTGTGCAGCGCAGACAGCGCCACCACAGCTCCATCCATCGAATATTGCGCCACCGACCTGACTCTTGGCAAGAAGAATGGTGCCGTGAATGCGCTCGTGGCTGAGTCCGTGCTCTGCGTCGATATGACATACGTTACCGTTACAACGACTACAGCATGACGCTGCCGTGGTGGGAGTCCACGTAGTCGAACTCGCTCGAGTCGAAGCGCGAGCGCTCAACTGTCGAGCCCGAGATGATACTCTGGTCATCGTGTAACAGACGCGCCGCCAGCACGTTCTCCTCGGCGATGACCTTGTACTTGCGGCGGAAGCGTCGGCGCACGCCACCGCTGGCCTTGGGCACCTGGAGCCGCTGGCCCAGCTTGCTGCAGGCACAGAGGCCGTTTTCCAAGATCGGCTGGTCCGACTGCGAGCTGCCGCCTCCACCACGGAGGTACTCGGAGATCGTGTTGCCGTTCGTAGAGCTCGTAACGTGCGAGACCTGGCGTGACCGGCGCGGCCCCCCGGACGCGCTCAGCACCGTCACAGTCTCCACATCGCCGTCACTCTCGCCACTAGCCAGCTTCATTGTGGTCGTGGTGGCGCAGCCGTTACCATCATAGGCGCCGACCACCAGCGGCTTGCACAGGTTGATGTTGCTCTCGTCAAAGTAGTACATGGCGTCCGAGCCCTCGAAGGGCCGCGCGTGCTTGAGGTGGTGCATGAGGCCGGCGTCCATGAGCGCGTTGCCCAGGCGGATGGCCTCGCTCACGGAGCTCACGTACTGTGAGGACTCCATGAGGTCGATTGCCTGGTTGCCGCTGAAGCTCTGGTCCACGAGGCTCGCGGTCTGCTTGCGCGATGACAGCAGCGCGTCCTCGAGCTCGTCGCTGAGCTCCATGGCAAAGGCTGCGCAGAGCTCTTCCTGAATGCCCTCGAGAATGCCCACGATGTTCTGCGCCGACGGCCGCAGGCGTGGGTCACCGTGCCACGAGCTCTCGATGACCGCGCGCAGCCCCGGGTGCACGCGCGTGTCCATCTCGGGTCTCTCACCGGCCGTCACGCCCTCGAAGACCAGGAAGTGGTTGTTCTTGGACGTCGGGAACTTCTCGCGACCGGGGTTCAGGATGTCCCACATCGTGATGCCCAGAGAGTAGACGTCCGCGGCCTCACCGTAGGTCGCCTGACCGGCCTTGCCCTGGATGATCTCCGGTGCCATGTAGTCCACGGTGCCCTTGACGGTCATACGAACGCCGACGTCCGCAGACTCAGCCATGGAGCCACGCATGCGCTGCAGATTGGCCCCACTGTTGAGCGCAACGCTCGCTCGCATGGCTCTGGCCTGGCTCTCCTTGTCCCCACCACCTGATGACGACGAGCTTTGGCCCTTGTCTGAGCCCATGCAGCCGCGTGGCAGACTGCGGGACTCGCCAAAGTCCGTGAGTTTGACGGTACACTCGGCGTCCACTAGGAAGTTGGCCGGTTTGATGTCGCGGTGCACGAACGGCGGCGAGAAGCTGTGGATGTAGGCCACGGCCCTCGCGGCGTCCAGCATGTATGCCAGGTTGAGCAGCATCTGTTGCCGGTTGTGGTGCTGCGCACGCCTCGAGATCGCGCATGTGACGTCCTCCAGACTGCCCTGGCAGAGCTCCGAGACGAGGCAGATCGTCGGCGGACACACGCACATCCCATAGAACCTGACGATGTTGGGGTGGTGCAGCGCGCCGCAGAGCGCGGCCTCCTGGGAAAACTCAGCCACGGTGTCCTCCGTGAAGTCCACGGGTGTGTACACTTTGACGGCCACGGGGATCGTGGACTTGAGGATCCCGTTAAAGACAATGGCGCTCGCACCCATGCCGATACGCTGCTTGAGCTCCAGATATGCAAAGTCGATGATGTACTTGCGGTGCATCTCGATGAGCACGTGGAGCCCCTTGGACGAGACGCGCTCGGGCAGGTTCTTGTTCTGACGGAAGAGTCGCTGGAGCGCTACGGCCCGCTGGCCCATGCCGCGCCAGTGCTCTGTGTCGGCCTGAAGCACGCGCCAGATGACCAGTGGGCACAGCGAGCCGCAGAGTAAGTTGGCGTACGTGAGGTTGAATCCGGCCTCAAGCTTCTGCTGCCGGAAAAGCTCGTTATACGTGAACAGCAGCCCATAGTAGATATACGCGAAGACGCAGAACTCTCGGATCGTACGCTTGCTGGCACGTCCGGGCGGGCGGATGAAGATGTACGTGTACAGCAGCAGCATGGGCGAGCGCGAGATCGTGATGGCTTTGTAGAGCTCTTTCGCGGGACGGTACGTGACAAAGTACCAGACGATTGGGATCGTGTACGTCGAGAGTACGAATGTGATGACGATCGAGCGTCTCAGCGCCGGACCTGAGACTGAGGACTGGAGCATGAAGACCACGACGCTTAGGAAGACGAACTGCCTTCCGGAGTAGAAGACCTCGGTCGCGAGCTTCGTGATATCGTAAGTATACCTCTCCGTGAGCAGTGCCGTGCAGAAGAAGACCGTGTAGACGCCCGTGGCGACCGCGAGCACGGCCAGCAGCGGCTCAAAGGCCGGCAGGATGATCTTGCGAGCCGCGCTCTCGTCACCTTTGAAAGCCACGTGGCGGTTGAAGCGCAGGTATGAGATGAGCATGACGCAGAGGAAGAACATGATCCCGTAGCCGGCCAGTAGGAAGAGCTGCAGTGTATGGACCTTGTGCAGCATGAACGCCGCAAAGGCCTTCTTGGCAGCGATCCGAGCCAGTTCGGCCGGACTTGGAGTCACTACACCGACGGTGGTCGCGTTCGCCGCGTGCGAGGCATTGCTGACCAATGGTGCGAGCGAGTTGGCGACTGCGGATGGTAGTGGGATCGTGGCATTCTTGAGGATGGTGTCCGTGACGTTCGCGACGAAATCGATCAGAGAGCCGCTCGAGTCGGTCGGGGCCATTGCGGCGGAGAAGAAGAAGAGCTGCGACTCAGGGGGCGTTAACAGGTGGTGATGAGCTCGGACGTCTGTGGGGAAGACTGGGAACGAGAAAGACGGAGCGTTTGTGAAGAGAAGAGCTGGACGATGAGAAGGCGATTAGAAGCTGGAAGGATAGATGCGAAGGCACCAGCGCAAATGAAGAATTGAGAAGGGCTGAGAGCAGGCCACTGGGGCTTTGAAGGCTGATGGCCTTAGTGAAGGCCTTGAAGGGCTTGGAAGGACCTCGACGGGCTTGGAAGAAACGAACGCGACGTGCTCTTGAAGCGGCGCAGAACGAAAAAGAAGAGCTGGAGAAACCGAGAGGAATATGGAAAGCCCCAGGGTTTCATTCGTTTCGAGTTTCATGGAGGGGATTTTGCGGCTGATTACTTCGACGGCTTTGTGAGAAAGTCCTTTTGCGGTACAACGCACAGTCTCCTGCGTGTGTCATAGAGAACTACACCAAAATGGCTTTGCATTTTCAAGCAGTACGAGCTTCGCCGCAGCACAAGGCACCCGGGGATTTCAATATCGCGGCGCTAAGCATAATATGTACGTAGTACGGGGACCCTCTGGTTTATCCGTATTCGTGGACCAGCAACCTCGACGAAGTGCAGGGTTTTCACTACGCAAACTTCCATGAGCAAAGTCGCGAAATCCATCCAGTTCCCCCCGTTGTCTGCGAGTGCAGCAGCCTTCTGCGAGTGCATTCCCAGCTTCCGTGGCTTGGGGTTGCGCATGTTACGTCAATTGAAAGAAGAAAGCGGTGGGTGCGCGTTTGGGTTGGGTTCGTTTGGTGGACAGACGCATTTCATTCGTTTTGACCTATGTTTACGAGCCCACAACGCAGCAGCTCCAGCGCCAGCACCAATCGAGTCCTTTTCCACTACAGCAGCAGCACCACCGCGAACGAACGCGCCCTCCACCACCGTAGCACCAACATTAGGTGAGACCTCTTCCACGGCACCGGGCTCGTCACACTCGGCGCATTCGGATAGCGAGGTAGAATATGAGTACGGACACGATGCTTCATTCGAAATCGAGATCGAGACAGTCCCGACCGCTGTCGGCGTGACTACTGCGCCAACATTGTTCGACTAGTCTTGCATCATCGACAATGAAGTTCTCTTCAGTTCGTACAATTGCTCTAAATAGGCACACACCTGAACGATGAGATCATCTCAGTCAGCGAGGAAGGATACACGCTGCGCAACTGTGGCGTCGGCTTTGCGAAGAAGTATGCGCAATCCTGGGCGGAAGAAGAACTCACAGTGACATCGCTGTTGTTCTCTTGACTCGCTGTATGAGATGGTCATCCCAGGTATCGCCCAGTGCGTAAGTTCGTAAAGCATTTTCGTATAGATCTCAGTGTCTACTTTGATCAGCTGAAGCCACAGTACGAGCCGAGCTTGATCCCATTCTTCTTGCCTCTATCACTTATGGGAGCTGTCGAACATGCGAGTAGGTGGGCGAGCGACCAGTTGCTCGCGGAAGGCGACGCGAAGTCGGCTGGGGCGGAAGCACTCAGCGCACACGCACCATTATGACCTGAACCACAGCTTCACGCGCTGCGTATTGCTCGCAACTCGCAACGCCAACAAACAAACACGCGAGTGTGTATGTATGTGTGTTTGTTTGTTTGCCATCTGATCGCCTGCGCCAGCGTCATCATCTTCGTCCGGCAGCACCTGGTCGGGTGAAATCAAGCACAAGCGTTGATTGTTACAGTCACTTGTGTGACTCCAAGCAGCTCACTTCGTCCAGACGCAAGCTTCTCGACAGTCGCGCGGACGTGTTCATCAATACCAGCTGGTGCTGCTGCCGCTGCGTGTGCGCAGTTTACTGTGTCCGGTAGACAAGTGCTGCTGCTGCTGGATGCGTCTCTACGCGAGTGCGGCTAGACTAAAGAACGGGCACCATGATCCCCCGTGGCAATGGCCACACGTACACACTCACAATCTCTTTTGCATCGCGTTCAGCAACCACACAAGCCCCACCAAGCTCCAGTCTCAACCCCCATCAATGTGGTCGCTGTCAGCCGTCGGCCTCGTCCAAGTCCTCCTCCTCACGCTCGGCGCACTCTCCACCTATGCGCAAACGCTCGTCAAGTGGGATGACGGCACGGGGCTTCACATTTACTTCCGCACGGGCTGGTCCGCGCCCAACATCCACTACTCGACCACGAGCGGCTCAGACACTTCGTGGACCGCTTCACCTGGTGTCAAGATGACGCAGAGCACGGACGCCGTGCAGTTCGCCAAGGCGGACGGCTGGTTCCGCTTCGACCTCGCCGCGCCGGCCACGCTCCTCGAGTTCGCGTTCAACGACAACCAGGGCGTCTGGGACAACAACGGCGGTGCCAATTACAACGTCCAGTCGGCCGGGACATACACGCTCACGAGTACTGTGAGCACACACCCAAGCGACGCGTGCACCAACTTTGACGGCCCCGACTACTGCTCGGCCGCCACGCAGACGACGTACGCAGCTGCGGACAACGCCCGCATCTGGCAGACGCCGCCGCGTAACGCCACCGGCTGGACACAGGCGGCCCAGGACTATCGCTCGCTCACAGGGTACGCCAACGTAATCTACGCCTCAGGCCGCATGTCCGCGACCGTGAACGTCCGCACGAACCTTCGAGTGTCCACCGCGACATGCTCCTACTCGTTCAACGGCGCGTGGATGTCCTCCGCGACACTCAAGGTGGACACTTCGCTGACCAAGGACCTGCTCATCAAGGTGGCTTGCTCGTCCACCACAGGAGATGAGACCTGGACGCTCGAGTTGGACGCCATCAACTTCGTCTGGCAGGCGAGCACCGTCAGCCAACCGTCAGCCATGGTTGGCGGCCAAAAGGGCGCGATCGTGGACCTATTCGGCTGGCCGTATGCCGACATTGAGGCCGAGTGCGCGGACTTCCTGGGCAAAGCCGGATACATGGGCGTGAAGATCAGTCCGCCGCAGGAGGCCGTGCTCTCGGACCGCTGGTCGCTCTACGGCGAGCGCAACCCGTGGTACCTGGTCTATCAGCCCGTGAGCTACCGCCTGCACTCGCGCATGGGCACGCGCGCTCAGCTGCGGTCCATGATCCAGACCTGTCGGGCTAATGGCGTCCGCGTGTACGCCGACGCAGTCGTGAACCACATGACGGGCGCGGGCAACGACATAAGCGAGCACCATCGGACGCTCGATGGGGCCACGTGCAAGAAGTGGGGCGCTATGTCCAGTGCCCAGGGCTCGCCGTACTTCACACACAAGTCCCAGCACGAGACTAACAAGTACACCGGAGCTCGTCCAACGCTCGAGTTCCCAGCTGTTCCGTTTGGTCCGACCGACTTCCACTGCGAGCGCAGTATTGAGTCTTACGAGAATGCGTTCGAGGTGCAGAATGGCTGGCTCGTCGGGCTCAGCGACCTCAACACGGCGAAACCCTACGTGCGCGAGCGCATCGCGCAGTACTTTGTGGACTTGCTAGGCATTGGGTTCAGCGGCTTCCGCATCGACGCGTTCAAGCACATTGGCCCAACGGACGCGGCCGCGATCCTAGGCCAGCTCAACACGGCCATGGGTGGCAGCCTGCCGTCCGACTTCCTCATGTGGGGTGAGGTGCTGGTCGGCCCGGCCGACGCCGACATGCTCGCCTGTAACGCGGACTCGGGTTACAACTTTTACAAGGGGCTGGATGCCCAGTACGCGGCCGCAGGCATCTCAGCGGCCGACATTGCCAAGCTCAAGATTTGGTCGTCCGACTACCCGAAGAGTATGCCCGTGTGCGGCTCGTGGATCCTCCCGCCATCGCGGTTTGTGGTTCAGAACGATGACCATGACCAGCAAAGCCCCGACTCCGTTACGCGCGACATGGGCAACAAAGGTTCCGTGCTTATCAAGGACAAGGACGTGGCCAAGCACCGCAGCTTCGAGACGCAGCTCTTCAGCCGCACGGACGCTGACTGGCTCGTCAAGGTCGTACTGAGCTCGTACACGTACTTTGCCAACGGCGCCGCGGGTTTCCCCGGCGACGGCCTCTCGGACTGTAAAAGCGGCTTTGATACCTCTGCCGGTCAGACGTGCGACAAGAGCGTGGCCTACGAGAAGGCCTTCCGCGCAGGCTCCTGTGGCTACACGGTCGAGGACTTCGCTGGCGGGAAGTACACGCGCGTGCACCGCGACCTGGCGATCATCAACGCCATGCGCAAGTGGCTCGGGTTAAGTGCGGTCGCGAACGCGCAGGTGGGGATCACGGGCACCTGCTCAGATTGAGGTCTATAGACACAGTAGTAGCGTAGGATAAAATTCTTAATGCTGATGCGTTCCCTTCTGTGCATCCATTCTTCCATACCTTGGCACGTTCTACAGCGCTGTGCTTACAAGCTCAATAGCCTCCGCATTCAGCCACACAACGAAAGCAGCAGCAGCACGTAGGCCAGCAGGTTGCGTGGGTGATCAATATCAAGCACCGGAAAGCCTGCAGCGTACGGAAGCCACGGTCTTTCACGATCGTAACGATCCACAACGACTTCAACTTGCGCCGCGAAGAGCTACGAGGGCAATGGGCGGCAGACGAAGCGCCATTCCACACCCACGCAGTGAAAGATAGAGACAGCGAGCGAACTGGCCATTCATACATGCCACAAAGGCGGCGGCGACGTGATAATGTAGTGGCGCATGTGCCATGGGCACCGCCTCCTTCCACCGCGTTGCCGTCCCCCAATCTGCCCTAACAAAGCGCATGCTCATCGCGCACGAGCACTTGTCGCTGTTGTCATTTTGCGGACCCATCTGGTGTCGATAAATCCAGTGAGAGCGCTTTTGCTTGTGAGAGGAGAAGGGGCTTGTATTCAGAGCGTCGCTCCTGTGATTTTATTTTGCAGGAGAGCTGATTTGTCACATCGGAAAGAGGGTTTTGATCTCAGAAAAGTCAGTTTTACTGTCGCAATGAATGGTTTTAAGCAGTGAACTGGCGATTTTTTTCACCTCACATTGCTTTTGGCGCGAAAACACGTTGACTTGGAGTTTGTAAGGCTGTCGCAGATTAGCAGGAATAATTTGAGGAGTGCGAAGAGTTTATTCGGCAATGTGAAAGCACAGCCTTACTCTTTATTGACGCTGCCAACATGAATGCAAGCACAGCGATAGAGAAAGCCATGCATTCTTACACATACCTAGGTACGAATCCCCGGCTGGCAATTTTTCCTTATTCAACTTTCTTCGCCCAATTTTGGCGAGCCTGCACACATTTTTCAAGTTGAAGTTGTTTTCTCTCCGTCTGATTGGCTCAAACAAGCAACTTCAACTTGAAGCGATTGGCTGAAAAATAGATTTAGCAATTGTGATTGGTTGAAAAGGCGCTCTGGCTGGTTGGGACCAGAACCAAACGAAGAAAATAGCTGCACCAGTGATTGGTTGTTCCATCGAGCTCGAGGCAGAGGCCAGTTGAAGTGCCGACAAGCCAAGAATCGCCAACAGGAAGGCAGAACGCACGCCCAGGACACAGAAGAACAACAACGCAGAGAACGACAAGAACACCTTGTGCACGTGAGCGAGTGTGGTTGTGTGGATATTAATACCCGCGAGCAAATTCTATTGCCAGCAGTACAAGTAGCAGGTTGACGTCGACGCGGTCATCTCGCTCTCCAAATTGGTGCGTCTATGTCTGTGTGTGTTGGAAGTGGAATGCGGGTCCGTCTCTGTTGAAGTGAATGTGGGAGGGGGGAATAGGCCTTCGTCCTATGGGAACATATGCATGAGCGCTTTGTTCGGAGCGTCTATCTATCAGCTATCTGTGGCTCGCTCGTATCGGCGCTGGCTCGCTTACAAGGTGTTCTTGGCTGTTCTTGTTCGTATCGGTCTGTCTGTGTGTACATGTACGTGTGCTCCAGACCTTCTGCGGCCGCGTTGGCTCGGTGGTTGTCCCCCTCCTCAGTCATTCCCCCAAGCAAGAGCTCCAAATCACTAGAGCCAATTCAAGCCAAAGGTGGGTTGGGGGTTTGTGTGCCAGGTGGTGGCGCGTGTCTCTTTTCTGCATGTGGAGCTCCTCGCTTTTTGCTGTTTTTGTATCGGACGGCGCTATTTGGATGGATGGAGTGAGCTTGTGCAGTAAGATGGGCGGGATGGCTGACCCACTTCTCTCTCTCTTTCTCTCTCTCTCGTTGTTGTGACTGAGCAGCTGGTCCCGCGTTCGCGTTTGGTTGGTGTCGTCGCGCGCGCGAGGCCCACCCACCCGCCCGCCTTCGCAGTCTGGTCTGCGCTTTTCGTACTTGAAGCGAGTTTAGCGAGTCGCGGAATCCACTGGAGCCACCAACTTCAAACAGTAGAGCGTTGCTGGGGCATTTCCACAGCGTCCGCTTCAACCGACGAACGACCGACTACAACAGCAGCAGCGCCAGCCCAGCTTGAAGCTCTCGTCTTGCTTGCCGGTGGTACGCGAACGCACACACATACACTCCAACAGCAGCAGCCCAGGAGCCAGTCATCTTCAAGCGCGGCATTGAAGTTCGACGTCTTGTCAAAAAAAGAGGGAACGAACGAACAAACGCGCGATCGACTAGAAGGTCATGCTGTCGATGGTCAACAGCGACCGCAGCGCCGCGAGTGAACAGTTCCCGCAGCTCGCACGCGCGGCCGCGGCGATGGCGCACCACGCTGAGCAGGAGAATTACGTCGAGCAGAAGAGCATCCCGGTGCCCGTGCTCGTCAAGCACGAGGAGCACGCGTCCGCCGAGGAGAAGGCGTACCGCCACAACCACAGCCACGAGAGCCACAGAGCGAATGACGATGGCAGCGCTACGCGCGGATCACGCGGCGTGCTCACCGTGATGCTCAACGCGTCCGGCAACTCGGCGTTAAACGCATCAGCCTCATCGACAACCAGTAACAGCGGCGCTAATACTGGCGGTACTGAGTCCGACACGTCTGCGAAGGGGCGAAAAGAGAAGCGCTCGACCAAGTCCAAGTGTCCGCCGGGCCTGCGTAGCGGCAAGTGGACTCCAGAGGAAGAGGCATTCACGAACCTGATCATCCACTACTTCAAGCGCGGGCTGCTACACGTCGAGGATGGCACGTCGCTGCGCTGGTACCTGGCGAAGCGGCTGAACTGCGAGGCGATGCGCGTGACGAAGAAACTCAAGGGCAACAGCTCGATCGGCAAGCAGATCTTCCGTGCGCTCGAGTACACGGAGGAGAACCAGCTGGCGATCGCGCACGCCGCCGAGGAGCTCGCGGTTGTCGAGAGTCATTTTCTGGAGTCGCTGGCGTCTGCAGCGAATGGTGGTACCAGTGCGGTATCGGCATCGACAAGCGGATTAATAGGAACGCAGCAGCAGTCAGCATTGTCAGCACGTGTAAAGCGGTCGTCGCCCCACAAGTCGCAGACGCTGCTCAAGCCGCCGCATCTGGAGACCAAGAAGCTCGTGGTGGCGAAGGCCAAGGCCGACAGCGAGGACGCCAAGCTGCTGCTGCACTTCTTCGTTGAGGCACACGACACAGTCACTGAGAGTAGGCTCACGTCCGCGCCCATGGAGAAGAAGCGGCTCTTCAGCGAGATCGAGTCCTCTCAGAGCGGGAGCGGCAGCTCGTCGTCATCGGACGCACGAGCCAACGAGGACGAAGACGATACCGAGGGTGGCGCGACATCGTCGTCCCCTCCTCCTTCCAAGCGGCACTCGGTCAAGATCGAGAACCTCATGTAACACCAAAACAGATTTACCCCAAGCCATAGAGAGAGTGAAGCCGCTTCGAGGAGGAGAGAGACCCATTTTGCCAAGCGAGCCAGCCGCCCGCCCGTGTTCCCATTAGAGAGAGAGAGATGAAGCCGAGACGACAACGACCAAGCACGATCCCAAGCCTGAAGTGTCTCGAGCCGAGTCGTAATTATTTTTCCATTGCCTGCGTGTCCACCCTACGTGGACAAAAGCATTTTGTACAACAAGTAGATAGAGCTTTTCCCCTGAAAAACACCAACAACTTCTGTGAATATATATATTTATATTTTTCTTGTGTTTTGCTTTTGTGCTGGATGGAGCTCATGGCCATCTACTGAAATAATAAATTGCGAGGCTGCTGTATATTGCGCGTCGAGACCCACGTGAGCAGCCACTTAAGGTTCGTAAGTGCGTACTTGAGTGCCTTCGTCCACTCGGTCTGCTTGTTGCGCAGGAAGAGCACCGAGTGGCCGTTGATCGCGTGCTTGGAGATCTTGTATGGCAGGCGGATCGTCGGGTCTGAGGCCTCCACGAACGCGATGAGCTGCCGTAGACACGTGATCCACGCCCCCAGGCCCAGGTTGAAGTGCGACTCGGCGAAATTGTCCTGGTCCGACCCGTGTCTACGCCACAGCAGTATCAGGATTTCGACAAGGTTAGTCCCAGCAAGTTTAATATATGATGTCGATACAAGCCTGGCCACTTACAGCGAATACTCCATGCGCAGGTTTGTGAAACGCACAATCTTCGAGAAGCTCCCGAGAGGAACGATCTTAAAGCTGTGAATCACATAACAGTATTTGAAACGGTTAGTCACAGAACAATTTCAACATGTCTTGAAAACTGTAGCCCACGTACTCTGAGAACTCGAGCCCGACAACGCCTGCGAGCGTCTGGAGCAGCAGCGCCGCCTCGCCGAAGCCCGCGTTGATCTCGTTCCACTCGACGGGCACGGAGGCCAACTGACCCAGGCGGAAGTTGTTGATCGTCGCGAACGGACCGCTGTGGCCGATATAGAACATGTCGTTCAGGATATTGAGCTGCTGGATCGACTGGTTCTTCACTTCGATGCTCGTGATCTGCGCGCGCGCCACGTCGCGAAGGTCCACAAACGTCTCCTCGTAGAAATGCAGTTCATTCAGCTCCTTCCACATCATCACCTCTTCCTGCTCGAGCGCCGCCTCGTCCTCCTGTAGTGCGCTCTGGCGTTCATGGAGCTCCGCGCGCTCCTTCTCCATCATCGCCAGGTTCTCCTTCAGGGCTGCGAGTTCGTCTTCATACTATATTAAAAAAACCCGACAATACCACAGCACGTGTGAGCGGACTTTCGGTTGAGCACACAGGATGATACTATGCAGACGTACGTATTGGATGCGCTCGTTGATCTGATCCACTTCTTCGTTGCGCACTGAGGAGCCATTCGAGTGCAGGTACCCGGTGAAGCTCCGCTTGTCATATCGCGCCCGCTCTGCTTGTCTGTAGAATGTCAAATCAACAAATTGTAATTTATAAAGCTCGTACAAACGAACAAAAGAAATCACGCATAGACGCAAACCCACCTGTCAATCTGTTGGATCATGCTGTCGACGCACTCCTTGCACGCGGGTGTGGTCACGGGCATGCCTGCGCTGCGAAATTAAAACGCACAAATACCAAAAGTCAACCACAAGCATTCGTTCATTTCGAGCACGCCCATAAGCGCACTCATCACATTTACAACGTACCAGTGCGCGTGGTGGGTCGTGATGAGCTGCACCTGGTGGCTTAGGTCCGCATGCGCCACGACGCCCGCATTGATGCTCTCACCCAGGGACGACGGCTTGTCCAGGTACGCGTTCGTAGTCACCTTCGCACCGCCATTACTACCGTTGCTATTACTGCTGTTACGTCGACCGAAAGTTGCTGCACCGCTGCTATCGCTGCTCTTCCGACTGGGCGACTGACGCTGCTGTTGCTGTTGTTGATCTGAGCCAAAGTACTGCTCCTGCACGCGCTGGTCCGACATGACGTGGCCGTTCTGGCTGCCGCTGGCGTAGTAGTCGTACTCACCACCGCCAGTAATGCTCAAAGAGGATGACGCGTCACCCATGAAGCCCATGGCGCTCTCCTCCAGCAGCAGCATGCTCGATGCCTGCTGCATCGCGCGTGGCGAGATGGATGTCGGCAGCAGCACATAGCTCTCACCCAGGATCGGCCCTATGTTGTTAAGGTAAACAGCACATACGCACATCAGTAAGAAGCTACTCATCTTTTTTACACGATCAGGTAGCACACACCGGCGGCCTGGGGCGCCTCGTTGCCCAGCGAGCGCTGGCACTGGCGGCACTTTGGCATCTTGTGCTCGCGTTCTTCGCTCGATTGTGCGCTTTCTCAATCAGAGGCCCAACTCTTTTTTCTCAGGTTTTGCAACATTGAGCCTCTTTAAATCGATCATAGGTATTGTATCATTTAACAAAGGTATTTTTGTACCACTTTCAGAATTGAAAAATGTTACCAATCGTATCTTGTTACGAACAGCAAGCCGCTGTTAACATGGCTACACTCGCCGCTGCGCCAGACGCACATGGCTACACTCGGTCCGTTCGTGGTCCAGTCGATCCTTTTCGCGCAGCTCTGTCCCACAGCCCAATGAGCACGTAACAAAGCGCATTTCGCACACGCGCTCGTGCTTCTTGAGCGCGTTGGCGACCAGCACCTGGCGGCAGCCAAGCGGGCACCAGATGGACCGAAAGGCGCACTCGACGCTCTCGTGTCGCTCTTTCTCGTGCGCGAGCAACATTTTCACAAAGCACTTGTGCTTGCACTGCACCTGGCGCATTTTACACTCGTCCGTGCGATGCGTGGACAGATGGCCAAAGGGGATGTTGGTCTGGCCGCATAGGCCGCAGAGCGAGATGCGCTGCGCGCACGAGGAGTTCTGATGTGCAAGACGATCGTCTTCTAGGAGCTGCTGGCTGCACAATTCGCATGTTACTACCCTCTTGCGACACTCGGATTGTACGTGAGCGTCCAGGATGTGCAGCGGCACCTTGCGGCCGCAGCCGAGCGTACACAGCGTCAGGCGGCGAGCACAGAGCTCCGCAACGTGCTGCTCCAGCTCGGCGAACACCACGTTGCGCTGTCCACACTTGTTCGGACATGTAATCTGCCGCACAAAGCACTCTTCACCTTCGTGGTACTGCTGAGCATTCGCGATGACTGTCTCTTCACAGCCCCACTTGCACTGCACCCTGCGAAGCGGACAGAGCTGAGCTTCGTGGTGATCGCGATGTTTGAGCAACAGGTTGTTGGCGCTGCATCCATTGCGACAGCGCACTATTCGGTTGGGGCACTCGGTATTCTGATGGCTCTTAAGGTCCAAGAAGCGCAGCTTTGCGCTATCGTCACTATTACCATCGCCACAGTTGAAGGGACACGAGACCAATCGCATGGGACAGCGATTCTGTGCGTGGACGACGTGCTTCTGGTGCGTCATCTGCTCGCCGCAGCTGCAGTGGATGGTGCGGAAGTCGCACTCGTCATTGTTGTGGAGCTCGAGGCGTTCGTATGGGAACGACATGCCACACTTTGGCTGAGAACACGTGACGATGCGCAGTCGGCACTCGTTGTTTAAGTGATGGTTCAGGCTCTCGGCCCAGATGTCCACAGTGCCACACTCGAGTGGACATGTGACGTGCCGTTTTGGACACGTGTGCGTTTCGTGATGGTCCAATGGATGTGTCTTTTGCAGGACGACACTCTTGTAGACATTATTATCCTCCACGTTCGCCATGAAGCCGCAGCCCCACCTACACACGCTGTAGAGCGCCGAATCACTCGCGTAGAACTTGCCGCGATTGCCCGCCATCGCAGCGCCTAACAGGTGCATCGCGTCCACGAATCCGTGGTCCTTTGCGTGGTCGAACGCGGTTTTGCCGCTCTTGTCGCGCGCAAAGACGTCCAACTCGGGCTGTTCGATCAGGAATCTTACAAAATCCGTCCTCCCATTTGCCGCAGCAGCCATAAGCGCCGTGCGTCCATGCAAGCGAGACGCTTGGTTTACATCTGCACCCCGATCGAGCAGTATCTGCGCGCACAACAGCGTCCCATGGAACGCCGCAGTGCTGAGCGCAGTGTGGCCCTTTGAGGTCTCAAAGTTCACGGATGGACGGTTCGTGGGCCGATCCAGCAGGAACTCGACCACCAGCACGTCGCGCTTGTCACGGTTCTCCACGTAGAGCTCTTGGATGCACCCCACCATAAGCGCCGAGCGCGCATCGCGACTCGTCTCATAGTCGGCGTATGCGCCCTGGTCCAACAGTTCTGTGACTTGGTGAAAATCTCGGTCGATGATCGTTTTTTCTAGGGCCGCGTGGAGGATTTTGAGCTCCGATGCCTTCCGGAGCACGTTCTTGCGCGCCGCGATCTCCTTCTGACGCTGTTGGAGCACGGCGTCAGACTTTGCGAGTGCAGCGAACACGAACGCATGCGTTTCGCTGTAGTGCGAGGCGTTGGCTTCCCATCCTTTCCCAGGTTTGTATGTATCGCAGTCAAACTTGGTCATCGCGAGCTCCAGTGTTTCTCTCAGAGTCATGGGATGACGTGATCCTAAGTGTGAGTTTGCACCATTACCGATCAGTGGTGTGAGCTTCCAGCCACCCGAGAGCATTGTAACCGGTGCTG
Source organism: Globisporangium cederbergense (assembly GCA_023334245.1). Classification (NCBI taxonomy): domain Eukaryota; phylum Oomycota; class Peronosporomycetes; order Pythiales; family Pythiaceae; genus Globisporangium; species Globisporangium cederbergense. Next base: position 35,369 of record JAASGO010000101.1, on the reverse strand, counting down.
CTGATCCATGGTGTGGATCAGCATCATCAGATGGTAAGTCCAAGCCAATAGCTCCTGGGAACATTTTGAGCGGAAGCACGTGAGTCTTCTGCCAGAGCTTTGCATCATTCGCGAGCAGTATCTCCGCGATTTGCGGGAAGCCGTTGAACACTGCTTCATGGAGAGCCACGCGATGCGTCTGCCTATAGAACGCGATCTTCCGACGGAAGTGGCTTAGCAGGAACGTGAATGCGACGTTGCGCATCAGTGCGTTGATGGCCTCGTCTGAGCGCTTCTTGGCCACCAGACCCGGGCTGTTATCATTGTGGCGCTTCATTCGGCGCTTCTGAAGAAAATCGCGCACGATGAGCTGCACGAATGATGCGCACAGGTGCTGCTCCTCCTCAGCATAACCCGCGAATGCGCCATGGGCGAGCAGCATGTGCACCATGGCCTCATTGCCTACTGCTGCTGCAAATGAGAGTGGTGTGTGGCCGTTAAGAGCCGAGAAGTTCAGGATCTTGTACGTTTTCAGTCGTTGCTGGGCCGCGAAGTGCTCGTTCTCCTGAGCTTCGGCCTTGAGCTTCGCCTCATGGACCTCTTCCTGGCGTGCGGGCAGCGAGCGCGTGGCCACCTGCACGTCAAACTGCGCTTGTTGCATGGTATCCTTGGTTCCCTGAAGTGAGATCGCGAGCCTTCGCTTGCGCTCCCCGAGCGTTTGCTGCTCAGCGCAGGACTTGTACTCCATCTCGACGCCTTTCACCCAGGCCGCTAGCAGCGTCACGATGTCCCCACAGAGCTCTTCAACCGGTGGGAGCTTGGTGAGCACCTTGCGCTCTACCAGCGAGTTGGGCGTGTCCTCACCAACAACATTGAGCTCTTCGAAGGAGGCGGTGGACGCAGTAAAAGCTGGTGTGCGGATGCACTCGCGGCGCACTTTAGCCATCACGTCAGGCGTGACCTGCTGCTTGCGGTAGCCTCGGAGCCGCTGCAGCAGCGTACGGTCCATGAGCAGCGCCTGCGCGGCCTTCCACCACTCCATGTCCGTGTACTCGGCGGCGTTCCGGCGGCCGCGGGGCAGCACGCCACTGATCATGCAGATCGCCTTCATGACGACCAAGTACTTCTCCGAGGGCACGTGAACGTTGAGCAGCTTGGCGATATCCTGGGCCGTGATCTCCCTGATGAGCTTCTGCATGTCCACCTCGAGCGCGCTCGACTCGGCGAGTGACGCGTCGTGGTGGACGTCCACGCGCTGGATCTGGCTGCCGCAATCGAGCACCTGCTTCGAGAGGTGGACCACGCGCGCGCTCTTGGCTTCGGCGTCCGCGACGCTTTCGTTGAGCGTGTGGATGGCCTCGCTGAGCTCCGTCTGGGTCTGTTGCACCAGCGTCTCCTGCGCTAAGAGCGCCTGGCGGAGAAGCTCAAGCTGGTCTCCAGGCTTTGAGTTAGCCACTCGGCTGCTGAATTTGAGGAACTGGGCCATGAAATCGTAATTGGACGTCGCGATCGCCACGAAGAGCTCCCTTTGGTCGCGCTCCATGGCCTCGCGCTCTTCCAAGAGCCTCAGGATCTCAGTCCACTTGGAATCCACAGCTTCTTGTTCCCCAGAGCTACTGGCCAGTGAGCGCACCATGGTGAGCAAATGGCGGCCCTGCCTGTTCGTGTGCGAGACGTTGGCTCGGTGCTCAATGAGCAGCTCTACGAGCTCCACGTGCTGCGCGAGACAGGCCTCAGCCAGCGGTGTGCGACCTCGTGAGGTCTCCAGGTTCACGTCCGCACCAAAGCGTAGCAGCAGCTTGGTAGTGTCCACGTCCCCGAGGCACACAGCCATACTCAGCGGCACAAAGCCATTGCTGAACTCGTCGTGAAGAGCACTCGCAGCTTGGACGTTCTGTAGGAAGTACATCACGAGGTCCTCGTCGCGGCTCTTGAGCGCCCATAGGAGCGCGCTTTCGCTATGCGCCGCACAGCGCACGAGTTTCCGGTTGGCGAACCAGAGCCTGATGGGCCGAGCGCAGACCTTGGAGCCAACACCACAGGGGAAGATGCGCTGTCGACAGCGGCGCCAATGGTTCGCGAACTGATAAGCGAAGAGCCGTTCCTGACAGCCACTGGGGCACTCGATCACGCGCATCTCACACTGGAGCTCCAAGTGGCTTTCCAGGTTACAGCAGGGCACCTGGACCCCACACTTGTTGGTACAGAACACCAGGCGCTTGACACACGCGCCTTCTTCGTGGGCCTCCGCGTCGAGCTCGTGGAGCTCTTGGCCGCAGCCTCGACGACAACGCACGAGCCGCTGAGGACACAGCAGGGCCTTGTGCTCCTGAAGCTTGGCGAATACAGTGCGCTGATCGCAATGGGAGCACGTGACGACTCTCTGAGTGCAGTTGAAGAGCATGTGGTGGCCCACTTCGTTGTACTTGAGCTTCTCACCACAGTGGGCATCGCAGGATCCATAGTCTCGTAGTGGACACTCGCTGGTCGCGTGGGACTGCTGTTCGCAGAACCAGATAGCCTTCTGGCAATTAACACATGTCACGAGCCGTTTGGGACACTGAGAGGTCTCGTGAATGGCGATGTCGGCTCGTGAGACTTTGTTGGAGCAGCCCAGGCGACAGCGGCGCGGGATCTGTTCGCAGCTCTTGAGTAAATGGGTTTCGAGCGCCTGCCAACGTACTTGAGCATGGCAGTGTTCACAGAAGACAGAGCGTAACGCACAGTGTAGCTCTTCGTGCTCTCCTAGAGCCAGGTAGGGCATCACGGCCATACATCCGAGTCTGCAGTTTGCATTGCGCATGTTGCAGCGCTTGGTGATATGTGCCTGGACGCCCTGGGACGACAACCGCTGGCCACAGTCTAGCGGGCACGGTACAAGGCGTAGTAAACACTCATTGAGTGTGTGAGAAGCTAGCTGATTGGCTTGGATGAGCCAGCACTGAAAAGCAGTCATGGGGTTCGTAACACTGTCGCTTGAACTCTCTGATGAAGACTGCTGCTGTTGTGAGAGGAGGATCTCGTACTCCCGTCCGTTCAACGAGATCCACTGCGAGTGGCCATCGGGAAACTCCATCAGGTGCTTCCGATCCGCATCTGAGAATGTGAGCACGCGACAGAGAGCAACGTGGTGCTCTTTCTCAGCCTCAACGCGCCTGAGGTCGGCTTCAAGTTGCTGGTGGAGCTCGCTGAGCCACTTTGTGAGGAACTGGTTCGTCGCGCTTCTCGTGAAGAGCTCCCACTCTTCAGGAAGACCTTCATCCTGCTCAGTGTCCTCCAGTGAAAGTCTGTCGAGGAAGCGCCTGGACGTGGCCACGCGCTGCCTCAAAGCTCGTAAACTCGTTCTTCCCTCAAACTCACTCAAAGCCACGTCGGAGCTCAGGAGCCTCGGCACTTTGTTGTCGTCTTCATCTTTAACAGAATTTGGATTGTAGAAGTCAAAGATGCGGATTTTCTTGCCGCACAGATCCAGTGGACAGCGCGTGAGGCGCTTGCCGCAGTCGCCCGCGTCCTCTAGCAGGTGTACGTCCAGCAGATGCGCTGGCAACGTTCGTACACTCTCTTGTGTTTCTGCTTCACAGCCATTTGGACAGGGCTTTGACTCGAGTGGGCACTGCCACTCGTAGTGCTGCGGCAGGAAACACGCGAGGATTCCACCGCTGAGCACGCACTCGTTCTTGCAGAGTGCGGGGCGAAATGGACACTCGCGCTGCTCGTGGTGGAAGCGACTCTCTGGCGACCCGCCGATCGCTTCGCCGCAGCCGTTGGGCGTCCACTGACAGGGAAATTTGCGCTTTTCGCACAAGTGCGTCAGGTGGAACACCATCTCCTCTGCGGCTATGAGAGCTCCACAGCCGCCGCCGCCACCACCAGTCGGACAATCGATTGATGAGGAGGTCTTTTTTCTGAGTGTCTCACTGAGAGCGACACAGGGAATCAAGCGCTTGGGGCAGAGCTTGCGCTTGTGTGTGGCACTTTCCTTTGCGAGAAAGGTCGTGGGACACCCAAGTGGACACTCGACCACCCGATGTGGACACTGCGTCGTCTCGTGGGGGACAATTTCGTCAAATCGAATGGTCTTGTCGCACTGCAGACGACACTCTAACAGCCGTTTCCGGCAGTGGAACGTCGCGTGCATGTTCAAATCCTTCCAGAGCACGCGCTCGTGGCAGCCGTGCTGCAAATTCACGCATGTGACGCGGCGCATAGCGCACTCGAAGCGGTCGTGCTCGTTCTGCGCGTCAAAGACAATGGGCATCGCGCACTGCTCGCAGTGAATAGTCCTCTTGAGGCACTGGTGCTGTTCGTGCACAGGCATCGTGTCCTTGGGCCCAGTGAACGTGCACCCGGGCGACTTACATCCGGTACGACGGGTGCGCTTCTCGTTCCTCTCCACGTACTGCAGGTGGCTCTGGGCATCTTGTATTGCGCTTCGCAGCTGGAGCAACACGGCTTGAGCCGGATTACTGTCGCTGCTGTTATCTGCAGCAGTGTCTCCATTTGGAGGACAGCTGCCAGCCAGCTCCTGGGCGTAGTCGAGCGCGCTCTTGTCCTGCTGGTCTCTACAGAATACAAAGTTGCAGAATGTCTCATGCCACTCGAGTTTGTTCTCGATGGTCGGCGCCACACCGGCCGCCGTACGCTTCCACGCCGACCTAACGCTCTTGCGTCGGTTGAGCACCGTGATATCAGTGTCGAAGGCGTCTTTCGCCTTCACTGGGTACGAAAGCTCGCGTAATGCGAGTAGCAAGTGATGCACGATCTTGCTCTGTGCGTTGCTCACAGCGTGAATGAGCGCTGTTTTGCCCTCCTTCGTCTGTTGGTCCACGCGCACGGCCTCGAGACGCAGCAGGAAGAGCACAACGGCCTCGTGGCCGCAGTAGCACGCCCAGGTCAACGCCGTGTGGCGCAGCCGTGTCTCGTGGTTCACGTAAGCGCCGAGCTCCACGAGCGTCTGGACTGCAGTCATGTACCCGTTCGCCGCGGACTTGGCGAGCGGCGTCCATCCCTGCCTCGTTTCGTGGTTGATAAAGTATGCGGTACTCGGGTCGTGCAGATGTTGATGAAGACTGGTATTCGGAATCGCGACCTGAGTGGTCCTGAGATCAGCGAGGCTCGTGGCGAACTCATCGAACGGGAGCTTGGCCGCTGAAATTTTCAGAAACTCCACGAACTCGTTTTCGTCAAAGCTGTGCTGTGCCGTAAAGCGCTCAACGCCTGCGATGCACTCATCGTGATGCTTCAGCAGCGCAAGGCACTCGGCGATACGCTGCTCACGAATAGAGGACGCCCCGTTGTGCAGTGAGTTGTTTTGGTGGTAAGCGTTCAGCAGCGCGAGTGCAGGCTGATTGTCCGTGCACTTGGCCCAGTCGAAGGCACTTTTGCCCAGCGCGTCGCGCTTAAGCACGTCCGGCTTGAGCCCCAGCACAACGCTGACGATTTCATTGTCGAACTGGTGGTCGGGTGTAGTGCTGAGGTCATCACTACCACCTATAAGAGCAAACTGGTTGTTGTTGCTGCTGGAGGATGAAAGACGTCGGCGATCTGGTGGTTCATGGGGCTTCCTGTGCTGTTGCTTGAGAGCCTTTCGTGGCAGGGGTGCGACTGCTGAGGCCTCTGCGAAGGGCGCAGCGGCGGCGATCGCCTTCATCAGCGGTGTGTAACCCTTGAGGTTCGCACTGTCGATCGAAACGCCACTATAGATGACAAAATATCAACACAGCAAATTAGCTCAGATTAGACAGAAGATTTATAGTGAGATTCTTATATCTGCAGGTGCATTCGGACCTCCTCGTACCTGGCGATGAGCATGCGCAGTGCGTCCGCGTTCTTCGAGGCCACAGCCGCTAGGATTGCGCTCTCGCCGTTCATGGTCTCGTGGTCAGCCGCCACGTCCCCATTCGTGATCGCCCAGAGCACCTGCTGGAAGTCACGCCGCCGGATCGCCTCTTCATAGGCGCGCAGCACTTTCGCATCGTGTGGCTTAGCTTGTAGTGACGATGATGACTTCCTGTTCAAGGGCTCATTGCCTTCTGTCGTGGACATGGAAGCTGTGCTTGTGTAAGAGGAAACTTGGTACTTCGTCTTCGTCTTGATCTTCTTCTTGGTCTTCTGGGTCTGCTGGGCTCCATACGCGAGTAGCGCCGTGATGGACGCCATCACCTCTCAATCACGCACGTGGACTCACGCAAAAATCCCGAGCGCGCTCGTCATGGCTCGTAAGCAGTGCCTCATCTCCAGCTTTTCTTGCAAGACGGACTCGGTGTTTCAGCCTCGTGCCACCAGCAATCATCGTATTTATAGGGAGTCTCTCTCAACTGCAGCCAGCTCGCCATACTTAGATAGTATCGCTCCGGTGAGCCGACCGCTAGCACCCTCAGACTTGCATTGGCGCTATTGTTGTTGCTTGTGAGGGTCAGCCTTCGTCGCTCTCACGCTCGCTCACTGGACACCTGTGTGCGGCGCTCATGGCCACAACTTCCTGCGCTCAACCCCCACTCGCCGCGTCCGAGTAGTTCTTATACCTGACAGATCATGAAGCGCAAGCCGAGCCACGTGGCGTCACGGGCGATCGAGTTCTTCCCGAGGCGCTTCTTCTTCATAGCGCTGCGCGAGACACAGCGGTTGTCGCTGCATCAGAACCAGCCAAGTGGTGACCGTGTTGAAGACGGCGACGGTGAGAGTGGGCCGAGGTTCCCAACCACACCCGGGATCCAGTACATCTCGCTTGACAACCGCCTGGAGCCTGGCGATAGTCTAAGTGAGCTCCAGCGAACAGTGCGCTTCGGTGACTTCCTCGCAGGCTTCCTGGGTAGCTTTTCTAGCGACTCGAACTCTGATAGAATACCAGGTAACGGTAGGGAGCACATGAGCTCATCAAGAGGCTCAGTATACTATTTCTATCTGCGGCGACGGAATGAAGAGGCTGAGACTCAGGTGATCCACTTGATCTGCCGCTGGCGGCTACTGCATCTGCAGCTGACTCCGCAGGAAGCCATCGCGCCATTCGAGCATCTCGAGTTCCTGTTTCCAGCAGTGAGCAGGTTTTACTTCCAGTTGTCACCTCAGTCGCCGTCTTCACATCCGAACCTCCTCGTATCGATCCTGGGAATCGCGAAAGGACTGGAAATGGAGCTACTGGGCTCGGGTATAGATGACCTGAAGCTCCACGTGGACCAGTACAAAGACCTGAGCGCACTGGAGAATGACGCGATGACGTGGATCACGAAGCGTCTGCTGGTGTTTGCTGGTCCGCCATCACAGGATCCTGAACCAGCACCAGTTGCATCCACTCCAAGTACAGAAGACACAGCAAGTGACCAAGAGGCGCAAGATCAGACTCACGTGAGACTCAGGACCAAGACCCTAGTGCCTCTTCTCAAGCAACAGCAAACAGCGCTGGTCATCCGCCTGAGCAGACAGAGTTACGAAGAAAGCCACTTCACCGAGAGCGGCATGGACGTGGTCGACCTGTCCTCCCCACCACTAGCTGTAGACACCGAAGAACAAGTCCGTCCACCTTCGGTGGATGATAGTGTCCTCCTGCGCTTTCTGGATGCGTGTGAGAGCACGAATGGCGTCATAGCAGTCCACTCATCCACAGTCTCGGGAAGGGCGGCGCTGTTCGTTGGCTGCTACCTCATGAAGCACCTGCGGTTCACGTCCCAGGAGGTGTTCGGATGGCTCCACCTGTGCTACAATGGCAACCTCGCGCCCACACACAGGCTCGCTCTCGACCGCCTACAGATGCGCATGTGGCGCGATGGAGATGCATTTCGACGGCTCGTGATGCGCGAGGCCAGTGCGGTGGCAGCAGCAGCTGCTGCTGTTCATTCAACAGCGTCGTTAGCATCAGACGAGTTCCTCAAGTCGAGCGGCTCACTGCAGATCAACATCGGCAACATCAGTCTCGGTCGCAACTCGCTCTTTGGTGCAAAGGCGGCCAGCTCAGGTGGACACTCGGGCCCACGCACCACGAACTCGAGTCGCGAGCTACCCATCATACCGACAGTTTCAAACGGCGACAATGGTCACTACCTCCAGTACCAGCCTCACCATCCGCAGCAGCCGTCCAGTGCGTCCTCGTCCGCAAATGAAGTGCCACAACCACTCAAGCGACGACCGCTGACCCAGGGAAGCAACGGACGACGCCCGCGACTTCAGAGCTTCTACCGCAATGGCGAAGGTGGTGGGGGCGGGGTGCTGCGCGCGGATTTTGCACAGATGCACAAATTTCTGCACCAGACCGGGAGCTCTGTTGTAGCGACAACACCACGCAGTGCTAATGGCGGTAGTGCGGTTTCAACGAATGAGTCCACATCGACGTCCTTCTCAGATGACCACCTACCATCTGTCCACACTAGTGAGACAGGGAGACGCCCACCCGCAGCCACAACCGAGATGCAGCAGTAGAAACCACACTCACGTCATCACCGCTAATGAGAAATGAATGCGAGCGTGTTGTTATAACAGCATAGTTTCTCTCTGCATCTTTATAGATTCTCAAAATGCGCGAGTGGCGTGCTTGCGTGGCTCGCAATGCACTGGTTCGCAAGCGCGAGTACCTTGGTGTGCACCTGCTCAATCGTCTCGGTCGCGTCCAGCACGTGCCACTTGGGCGTCGTGCGCGCCATGATCTCGTGGAAGTTCGCGTACACCTTCTCCTGGAACGCCGTGGTCTCGTAGCGCTCCTGGCCAAAGTCCGCGCGCGTGGACGCCTTCACGACCGGGATGTCGAGGAACATGACGGCGTCGGGCTTGGGTAGGCCCACCTCGGGCTGCCAACACCACTCGAGCGTCATGCCGGGCTTCGCGGCCGAGAACGCCACACCGCTGTACGAGTAACGATCCATGACAATGTGCACGCCGCTGGCGAGCAGCGCCTCGATCTTGGCCGCGGCTTCCCACCGATTCGCCGAGAAGAGCAGGTGGATCGCGCGGTCGTCCATGCTCGTGCTCGTGGTCAGGTACGCATGGATGGACTGTCCGATGGCCGTGCTGCGGTCTGGGAAGTGCAACAGCTGTGCTGAGTGACCTGCAGCCGAGAGCGCGTCACGCAGCAGCTTGGTCTGCGTCGTCTTGCCGCAGCGGTCGACGCCCTCGAAGAGCAGGAAGATGCCGCGCATAGTTAGTAGGTCGTCTTGGAAGCGCGTTTTCGTCTGTGAGAGTAACTTCGCTGACAAGAGTAACCTCGCTGACAAGTGTAGCCTCACTGAGGTTATACTTGTCTGTTTCTGATTGTAGAAAAACCTTAATGATTTATTGTCTAATCACCTAACAACTTTGGGGTAGGCATCTTCACCTCATTTCTGGTTCAATCCCAAGACATCGACATCAAGCGCGAGAAAGATAATCCCGATAATGCTGCGCTTCATCATGCTCGCGTCTGCCGCTGCACTCACGAGACTCGCGAGTGCGCAGCTGCCGACCCCGCAGCAGCCCCCTGGCTTCACGGTCGGCGGCGGCAGTGCCGATGCGGGCGTGCAGCTCGAGACCTACATCGATCTGGTGACGACTGCCACGGAGGATCTTTGCTTTGGTTATTGATCGTTGTGGGCGCCAACTGACCACTCTTGTGCATTCACAGATGTGCCCTGCTAGCAAGTCCGCGTACCCTGGGCTTAGTAAGCTCGTCAAACACTACAAGTCGGATGAGCTGCGCGTCAAGTTCGTGGTCTTTCCGCTGCCGTACCACCAGCACGCGTTCACGGCGGCCGAGTCCGTGTTCACGATCACGAACGCGCTTGGCGATGAACACTTCACCAAGTGGCTTGAGGTCATGTACGACAACCAAGAAAGGTTAGTAGTGTATTTGTATGGGTTTTGGTAGTGTTCACGAGCTGATATATTGCTTGTTGTTGGACGAGCAGCTACTGGAACAAGCAGACGAAGGATCTCACGGCCGTGCAAGTCACCGAGAAGCTCCACAAGCTCGCGAAGGAAACGTTTCCAGCGCTGACGGACGCGCAGTGGGCCAAGGGCATGACGGGCTATGGCGGCACAGACGCCGACAGTGACGCACGCGTGTCGTGGAAGTACACGTGCACGCGCACGGTATCCGGCACGCCGATGTACACGCTCAACGGCGTGCCGTTCGAGAGCGCGGACTCGGAGTGGAGCTTCCACGACTGGTTCAAGGTCATCGACCCGCTCGTACAGGCCAACAAGAAGAAGGCGAGTGATCTGCTCGCAGTGGAGCGTGATTGAGTGGATGTCGAGGTAGCTGCGTGAAAGATTGAAGATGCGAATAACACCACGTATGTAAGCGTTCGTATTGTGCTATCCATCGGCATACCTCCAGTACGTCAACACCTTCACTTCATACTGCCCACAACGATCTTCCAGTTTGAAGTGGGTCTCGAAACAGCCAATCACGTCGCGAAATGAATGCAAATCACGCTTTTGCGCTGATTTTCAGCCAATCCCGCTCCGTCTTCTGATTTCCCATGAAGATCCCCATCGAACGAAATCAATCGGACTCCAAAAAAACCAAGATCGCGAAAGCAACAAGACAAGCACGAAGAAGATCACGATGATGGCGATGCTACGCACCGCTACCTGCGCGCTGCTCCTGAGCGTCGCGTCTGCGCAACTGCCGATTCCAGGGAAGCCCCCGGGATTCACCGTCGGCCACGGCTCCGCGGACGCCGGCGTGCAGCTCGAGACGTTCGTTGACTTGGTAGGTGGGGCGAGCGAAGAGCTCTTTTCCACATGGTAGCACTAACTTTTGGGTATCGGTACGTGTATCTACGCTGTGTAGCTCTGTCCAGACAGCAAATCGGCATATCCTGGTCTCAAGAAGCTCGCCGAGTACTATGAGCCGGAGCAGTTTCGCGTCAAGTTCGTGCTCTTCCCGCTGCCGTACCACCAGCACGCTTTTGCAGCGGCCGAGGCGGCGTTTACGATCACTGCGGCGCTGGGTGATGACCAGTTCACGCCATGGCTCGAGACCATGTACGCGAATCAGGACATGTACGTATCGCCGCTGGCTTTGTGGTCGAGTGAGTGAATTCATGGCTTCTTCTCGACGTACTGACCAAGCTGCGTGGTGCTTGTAGCTTCTGGAACAAGCAAACGAAGGACCTGACGCCGATCCAAGTGACCGACAAGCTCCGCGTGCTCGCACAGAAGACATACCCGTCGCTGACGGACGCGCAGTGGGAGAAGGGAATGACGGGCTACGGTGGCACGGACGCGGACGACAAGACCCGCGTGGCCTGGAAGTACTCGTGCTCGCGCGGCAAGTCCGGCACGCCACTCTACAACCTCAACGGCGTGCCCTTCGACGCGGACGCGACCTGGAGCTTCGACGACTGGCTCAAGGTTATCGATCCACTCGTGAAGGCGAATGAGCCGAGTGTAAGCGAAGTGGCGATCCGCATGAACGGTGTACCGGCCGCCGTCGCCACCGCGGACCGCAAGGTACTGCATTTCGCCAAGCACACCACGCTCTCGGCGTCCAGCGTGTGCACGGGCGTCGCTGGTGGCGTACGTCCGTGTGAGTTCATCCCGGGCCGCGCCATGTGTTGCCAGTCTCACGAGGCCTGCGTGCTGCGCAACGGCTGCGTCGCCCTGCAGTAAGAACGAGGTCATCGACAACCGTCGCATATTGAGAGGAATGCATGAGCTATGGTTGAACATTGTCGACGAAACGGGCGCTCTATTTGTGTGAAAGCCTCGTATAGTTTGTACTGATTTATGTAACCGGCGCTTCGCTCGAACTTTTTTCTCCTTTGCCAAACCCGTATAAACGAATGCACTTGGTGATTATCCGGATGGAGCAACCCACATTTTCTGACGTGCACCCACACGCATTTCCCGCGACGGAGGGACCTTTACCAGCTCATGCAGCCTACGACGATCCTGCAGCACGCGGCGCTCGGTACGCTCGTGTCGGGCGGCGGCATCGTGCTGGCGCAGAGCCTCTTGGCGCGCAGGCTGCAGTCACCAAGCTCCTTCGCGCTCTCACTTGGCAGCTTTGTCGGTACGTGAGCTTTTCCCGGATTGGCTTGGAAAGCAAGCGTGAACTCAAGAGGATGCTAACGAGTGGCGCGCGTTTGTGGTGGCTACAGGCGTCTTTCGACTTCTGGAGGCGATCGGGCGGGAGCATGAGAAAGAGCAAGAGCAGCAGCAAAAAAAGGAGGCGTCCCCTGCTGAACCTAAGCGCGGCAACTTCAACGCGTCGCGAGCGGCGGCGATCGCAGCTGCCGTGGCGCTGCTGCTGCTCGACGGCAAGCGCAAGAACGTGGTGATCGCATACGCCGCGATCGAGGCGCTACTGGCGCTCTCTCGCGAGCACACGTCGATCACCGACATCAAGTACATTGGTGCGTACTAGTACTTGGATTGATTCTATCCAGGTGCTCTGTGCTATGCATCCATGCTAATCTGTGAGTGTCCATTCGCAGAGATCCTGGTCGGCTCGCCGGCATACGCGCAGATCATTTATACATGGGTCATGCAAAGCGAGATGCTCGAGAAGTCGCAAATCGCATCGCTCGACGGGCTCTGCGCACTGGACAAGGAGCCGCTGCGCCGCATGCGCGAGGAGATTCCGACGGGCAAGCTCATCTCGCGCTGCGACGTGTTCCATCGCGGCGAGACGTGCGCGCAGTTCCACCGCGGGTACTTCTCCAAGAGCATGAAGTTTGCGGCGCGCCTGTACATCCCGATCTACTTCTTCTCAGTTGTGCTTACAAAGTACAAGCAGTGGATCTGGGGACCGCGACCGGAGCTCCCCAAGCTGGCAGTCCAGTACCTACGCACGTGTCTCTGTCTGACGCTCAACTACCAGATCCCGCTGTTCCTGTCGTGCCACAGTCCGATTAAGAGCCACCGCGCCACCGTGATCGCTGGGGGGGCGTTCTCATCGCTTGCGCTGTTGGCTGAGCACGAACGCCGACGAGCGAGCGTGTTGAAGGCTATCGCTGTGTACGCACTATGCAGTGTCGGCGCACAGGCTGCCATTGCCATGCGCATGCCGAAAAGCATGGTGTCCAAGTTCCAGTATGCGCTCTTCTCTGCGTCGCTCGCGATGGTGTTTCAGCGGCCCGAGCTCCAGAGCCAGACGCTCATGAAGTACTTGTTCGGCTACGACGTTGTACCGAAGAAATTGCGTGCGTCTCGAGATGCAGCAGAACCAAAAGGAGAAGCCGATTGTCATGGCAAAGCATCCGCATGAACGGATAGGTGCGCAGTGTTCCTATATAGCACACAGTTGTAGACGTGAAGATACTGAGATGCGATCACGAATGCTGAAATGTGAGCGAAGACCCGTTTGGCTTGAGCAGCAGTGCGGAGAGGGAGTGGTGGGGCTGTCAATGGTCCAAGTGGCCGCGATCTCTTGCAGATCAGGATGGAACGGAGCGCACGCAGGCAAAAGGTGCAGCAAATGTCCACCTCTTCCTGTTGCATGAACCACAAAAGGATCCGAGCTTTGCTGAATACATTTCGCGAGCAACTTCAACGTCAAGACTGACTTGACTGGCTCGTGCGTGAGACAACAATCAATTCAGACGGGGATGAGGACTTGGGACCTGTAGGCACTTGCTGCTGCATGGAGCTATCGCGTCACGCCCACAAGGCGGGCGATTGCTTGCTGGTTGGCGCATCGCGCCTGTCGAGGTCACCGCTTGCTACGGCTGTGTGTGACACGTTACAGCAAGCATGCAAGCAGCATCAACCGCATCAAAGCTGTTTGTGTGTAAGCATGTCAGGAAATCTGAAATGGGATTCTGTACTTGGTATTTGTATGAGTAAATACAACGCTGACGACGTGATTGGTGGCGAAGATGCGTTCGTGAAGGGTGATCACTTGGCTTGCTGCCAGCTGTTTCTTTCGCTGCAACTTGACTCACTCTATTGTTTTGCGCGGCGCCTGATTGATCGCCTCCACGCACTCTCGCTGCGCGTGAACTGGATGGTTTTGAATTGAATCTGAATAGGGCGGCGAACGTCGGCTTTCTCTCCTTTTGCGTTATCTGCCTGGACTTTACGGTCTTGGGATTTCTTTTCTTTCACCAACCCACCTCCATACAACTCCAAGCTGAGATAGAACGAAATAGAAAACAGATCGATAGTCGGCTTTACAACTACACACACTTGCGGCCCGCACTCACTTCAGCAGCCAGCCTCTCGCAAGATTAGCGTTCGCAAACGAAACCAAGCGCACCAACAGATGAATGGACAGAAGTGCGTGAGGTGAAAGCACGCAACAACAGAAATCAAGCGCGTTACCAGCGCAAGAACAACAGCAACAAGCAAACGCACAACAACAAGAGCACACCGCAACCTTTTTCGTTGAGCAAGTGCTTCCTGATATCTATCAGTAGCGTCACCTGTACGTGCGTTACTCACGCGCGTTGGTCCGACTCGAGCGTAGTAACGCGACCCGCAACGGGTGAGAAAGCAAACAACTCGCAAAATTGCTGCTTGACTTGTGTGGAGGATCGCCGCACTCATCTTGAGGAGAATATTTAACAAACACCCCGCCGCCACTTCCGAGGCCCTTTTCTTTCGTCCGCTAAGTAATCTTCCACTGGTATGCAACGTGCTGTCAAACAAATGCCCAAGCATCAGCTTGTTCACATGAATGAGAAGCTTGCAAGGCACGCGGCTCGTGAATTGAGCAATTCTTCTTGCTTTCGTGAGGCAAAGTTGGTGGCAAAATATACTCCGAGTGTGATTACTGAATCGCCTTTGTGAAAGTCTTGTTGCGAGCGAACGACGTGTAAAATAGAGGTTGACCCGAAATGCTGGTGTGGTTCTCAGTTTCGGTTGCAAACTGGCCGGAAGTGTGTGTTTAAAACATTTTGCAAACCTGCGCAAAACAGAATCTGACTCGGAATGAGAGCAGCACATCCATTTGGCACTTTCGCTTGCAACGAGTATGGCAAATCTGTGTTTAAAACACTTTACGAGCTATACGAATTACGATACCGTTTCGAACACATGATGACGGTTGTCAAATAAGACCGGACAGAAAAAAGCCTGCGACTGGGCCGCATCCTGTTTTTTGGAACGCCGTGAAAGCTGAAAGAGGACACGAGAGACGAGCGCAAAATGGCGAGGAGGTCCGTCCGTCCGTCCTTCGCTCTCTCTGCTGCTTCTGCTGCCCACACAACGCAGGCCGACAGCAGCAACAGTCGCCCACTCACTTTAAGACTCGTCGCGCCCAAGAGAGTGAGAGTGAGATCGCACCAGCAGCAACAGCAGCGTCGCCACGACACTCGTAGCCAGCAGCTCTGCGCTGACCACACCTGACGACGCTCGAGATTCACCCGCGTATCTCCATTTCGCATCACTCCACTCCACACGAGTACACATCCACCACACCACCTCACAGTATCATTAGATAGATAGACAGCACAACAATGGCTATCGGCGACTCGGACACGCTCAAGCAGCAGCCGCAGAGCGAGCCGGTGAACAAGCTCAGCAGCTCCATGATCGGCGGCGACAAGAGCCACACGCCCGTGAAGCGACGACCGCGCGGCAACTTCTACGGCAAGCACCTCTGGGGCCCCAACACGCAGGACTCGGGCGAGCTCGACTACGTGCGCAAGCACGGCGAGGAGCTCATTCACAAGGTGCTGACCGAGGACGACCACTGGAAGTACGTCTCACTCAAGCAGGTGCACGACGTGCGGCTGTACACGCCCGTGGCGACGCCCGAGGAAGATGTCCACGCCAGCGCGGCCGCTGCAGCAGCGGCTACAGCTGCGGGCGACTCTGCCTCGCGCTCGCTCTCGTCCACGTCGTCGTCGTCCACAAAGGATCGCCCCAGTGCGACGCGCATCCTGCCAGGCCGCTGCGATTTCCGCGCCATGACGCGCCTGCCCGGCTCAATCGACACGGTGATGGAGATCCTCGCAGCCGACGACGACCGCGAGGCATACTGGACAGCGATCAACACGCAGAAGGGGCTGCGCGCGTGCAACATGTTCGGCAGCCGCCGACTCAACTCGGACGAGCCGTTCCCGCGCTGGAGCCAGCGATACATGGCCACGCGCTTCACCAAGTACTCGACCAAGAGTGTGGACTTTTGCTTCGCTGAGTACGCCAAGTTCGCGCCCGTGACCAAGGAGAAAGGTGAGCTGCGGCGCGGGTTCATCTACCGGCGGTCCGTGGACGAGAGCCTCTTCGAGATGGACGAGATCAAGGCACGCTTGGCCAAGTACGACGATGAGTGCGAGCGCATGTACATCCAGGACTGGCTTTACGAGGTCTCAGAGACGGCCGAGGAGAACGTGTGCAAGGTGATTTTGACCTGCCAGGTGTACTTCTCGGGTGACTACTCGCGCTCGCTGCGGTCCGAGTTCCACGAGTTCACGACCGAGATCATGGTGCAGCTGCGCAAGGTCATGACGAAGCACTGGCGCGAGCAGCACGGCGGCGAGGCCGCGGACGAGTCGAGTTTGGGCGGCGCGGCCTCCAAACTGCTCAACAACGCGTTCAAGATCGTGAAACCAGGCCAGTCGCGCTACTGTGGCGTCTGCTCCGCGACCTTCTCGCTGCTGCGCAAGCGCTACACATGCCGCACGTGCTGCGTCTCCATGTGTTCCAAGTGCTCCAAGCTCGCGGCGCCCAAGGGCGCGAGTATCCTGGGCAACGGCTCCGGTAGTACTGATAAGAATGCGTCCACGAAGGAGTGTATCCTGTGCTACCAGTTCAACGACGAGACGTCGAGCTCGCGATCGTCCAGTGCCGGCGGTTCCCATCGTCGCCACTTTATCACGCCCGGGTCCACGTCTGTGTCTGTGTCCGAGTACGACGACGAGGACTCGGATGACGGCATGTCGCTCACGAGCAGCAGCCGGTCGATCCTGGGCGGGAGCAGCGACCACCACTCGCGCGTCTTCAACGCCGCGCGTAGTCTGCGATCCCAGGCGTCGGCCCCCGCCAGCGCCACACCTACCAATAGACAACCACAGGCGTCCAAATCGGACGTACCGGACAAGCCAGCCGCAGCACCAGCCTCCGCCCCAACGCGCGTGATCCGCAAGGTGCGCAACGGCTCGTCTGACAGCACGACAAGCAGCAAGAGTGTGCCCGAGTCTGGCGTGGGCGTCGTGCTCTTCTCGGACCTGGACGCGCTCACGCTCTCGGGTCGTGTGCGCGGAACAAAGCCCACGATCACAGCGTCTAATGGTAACGGCAACAAGCGACCCGTGCGCACGGTCTCGGAGGACAACGTGCTGCACGCGAAGGACTCGATCCGCGAGGAGAGCGACGCCGAGGAGGCTGACGACCTCGCGCAATTCAACCTCAAGCTCAAGTAGGCAGATAGGTAGACAAAGATCAATGGCTCGCTCTACGAAGCGGCCCTTAGCGACCGATGCAGCGACCAGACCCTTAAGTTAGCGGACCGCCCCTGTCACCATCAGAAGCGGTTTCGCGCAGTATGAAACCCTCAATAGAAACAAACCACCACGTGAATGTATAACTCCCAAGTACCTTCGTTATGCTTCCCTGATCGCTCAGCTCAGCTCTGTTGTTCAGTGCACGCCTGAAGACAGCCACTAAGTAGCCCGATAGTTACCCCCAGCGCCATGCCGCTGGACGGAGTTCCTCGTATTGGCACGAGCCGCATGCTCGCCTCGTCTTCTTTCGCTGGACAAGCGGCCAACGGAGGAAGTGTCCACATCAGACGGACGCTCAAGGACCCGCGCATCTCCAACACATCGCCACAGGACGTGCGTGTGGAGCTCGAGGCGCTCGAGCAGCTCGAGCTTTCACCGCCACAGCACTGGTGGTCGCTGCGCTTCACGCACGGCGCGCTCGAGACGCGCTTCCAGCTCTACCACGAGGAACTCTCGCTGCGCTCCAGCCGCGTCGGCTGCGGCTGCACACTCGCTGGGCTCGTGCTCATGCAGAGCGGCGCCTTCTACGACCTCCTGGTCGTCATGCACCGCGAGATCCGCGACGAGATGGATGCTACGCACTGGGTGCTCGTGTACTTTGGCGTCCTATTAACAGCGCTGCTGGGCTTTGGGTACGCTGTCTGCCACTGGCGGACACGCAAGTCCACAACAAAAGCCAGTGGTTCTGGATCAGCGTCATCTCCACTGCTACAGGGC
Organism: Globisporangium cederbergense; assembly: GCA_023334245.1. Lineage (NCBI taxonomy): Eukaryota > Oomycota > Peronosporomycetes > Pythiales > Pythiaceae > Globisporangium > Globisporangium cederbergense. Next base: position 17,313 of record JAASGO010000101.1, on the reverse strand, counting down.
CGCTTCCAGAGCGTACTCTTCGTCTTGGGTGTTTGCGTTGTGCTCGTGGTGCTCGCGCAGCCGGCGTACTCGCCGTCGCTGCCACTGGACACGAACTCGCGGCTCGTGGACCGTACGCGCCGATCGCATCTGCTCACCAAGACGATCCTCTTCCTGCTCATGGCGCTCAGCGCAATCGCTACGGTCTGGAACGCGCAGTTTTTGGTATACGTGGCCGTTGCGAGCTTCGCGGTCGTCGTGCTCAGCGGCTGGCTCGCGAGCTACGCGTTCTACCTGCAGCAGGACTGGCATGTTGTGCTACTCTTCCTCAGCACCCTCGTCATGCTCGGCCGCGCTTTGTACCGCAGCGAGCGCAGCCAGCGGCTCAAGTTCCTACGGCTGCGGCACCTCATGCTCGAGAACATCAAACTCACGCAGCAGAACACATTCATGCAGCAGCAGCTGAGCTCCCACGTGGACGCGATCGGGATTCATCACGACGACCTGGACAACCACCACCATCACCTCCATTCAAGAGACCACCATTTGAGCACCGGAGCTGGTGCCATTGGCGAGAGTTGGATGGAGAACGTGCTAAAGGTGCTCTACCAGATGAAACTCCAGCTCGGCGGCACGAGCGACGAGCTCTCGCGCGACCTGGACTTCGTCATGCAGACGCTCGCGTCTGAGCAGGACCTCTTCATGGAGACCCGCGCGATGAGGCACCGACGCCAGATGTACTCCCAGGCGGAGGGTGAGACCGGCTGGCTCTCGCTCATCGAGGAGCAGCGCCACCGGCGTCGCAAGAGCTGTGACCTGGGTATCGTGCTCAACGTCCCAGTGGTCAAGACCATCCGCCGCACGGACTCAGGCTTCCGCCAGACGGTGCTCAAGCAGGTGGAAAACTACCTGCTCGCCGGCCAACGCCATGGCTCCTCACTGCAGAAAACCCCGTCGCTGCTGTCCACAGACAAGTGGACGTCCAAGACGCTCCTGACCCGTGCTGCACGCTCCGAGGAGTTCGATCTGCTGGGGTTCGCGAAAGTGTGCATGTTCCCGCTCACGTCCATCTTCCTCACGACGCTCGAGAGCCACAACCTTTTTGTCGAGCTGCCCGTGCGTGTCGAGTGCGCGGCCGAGTACGGACTCGAGATTGAGTCCCGGTACCAGGCAAAGAATCCCTACCACAACGCAGTGTACGTGCCTTTCCTGATACATTCATGAGCAAAAATGGTCGATTGTGAGACGAGGAGCTCATTTATAGTACAGATCTGACCTGAAATGTGTCCGTCTACTTCTTGTAGGCACGCGGCGTCGGTGGTCTGGGACATCAACTTCTTCCTACGGAGCCTGCAGCAGACCGTGACGCCTCTGCAGGTCTTCTCGGCACTCATCGCCGGCGCCGTCCATGACGTGAATCACCCGGGCATGAACAACGCGTATCTAGTGAACACGAGCTCACCGCTCGCGATCAAATACTCGGATGACTCGGTGCTCGAGCGCATGCACCTAGCCGAGGCCTTCCAAGCGTCCTCGAAGGAGGGCTGCGACGTCTTCGAGGGTTTCCCCAAAGAGCTCAAGCGACTGAGTCGGCAGATGATCATCAAGATGGTGCTCGCGACAGACCTCTCAGGCCATTTGAAGCACGTGAACCGTCTCAAGAGCCAACGGTACTTTGTGCACTCGACATCGTCCTCGGACCTCATGGCACCCTCGCCGCAGAACTCGCCCAGTGCCCACCCCGCGCTGCCGGACGATCTCGTCTTCCACTCAATCATCATGATGGCAGATCTGGGCCACGCCATGAAGTCCTTCGACGCGCACTTCGCCTGGTCCAAGCTTGTGACCGAGGAGTTCTTCCGCCAGGGGGATACAGAGCGGCAGTTCGGCATGCCCATCTCGCCGCTCTGCGACCGCAGCAGCTGCAAGTTTGAGCGCAACCAGATCGGCTTCCTCGAGTTCGTGGTGCTGCCGCTCTACTCAGCCGTGCACGATGTGCTTGTGCTCACGGACTTTGACAGCGTGCTCGACTGCATCCAGAACAACACGGCCATCTGGAAGCAGCGAGCCGAGCAGATCGAGCACGGCGCGTCGCCCAGCAAGGTGAACGCCACCTCCCAGCCCTCAGCAATAGTAACAAGGTCGCCGCCCGCGGACGCCTCACACACGAATGTCAAGACGCCGAGGCTGGACGAGGACGACGAGACAGCGACAGAGACGGAAGACCCGAGCGCATCGCACGAGCTAAGCGACTCGGACCTTCATGCGGGCAGCCGCGCCAACACCGGCCTGCCGGAGATTCTCACAGTGGTCACCCACACAGTGGCATCACCGTGACCAGAGCGCACGCGGCTTACGAGCGGCACATGGATGCTACTCAGTGGAGCTCACTTCAGGAGCGCATGTGGTCATCGCGATTTCTGACGCCGTCATGGCCAACCGAATGGAGCTCTTGGCGAATGCGCCAGCGACAGCTTGATGAGGGTTGCGTAGTTTGCTGGCTTAATTATTAATTGACCAACAGGTCCCACTAAGTCTAATTCAGTCAACCCCAAGTCGGACGCATTGATAGAGTGAGTCACACGTTGCACCGGAATGGCACTGGATCGAAGGAATGGAGCGCAGATTCTGGATCACATGTTCGGATAGCTCATTGCGCACGAACAACCTTGGTATGAGTATGAGTAAAGGACTGGAAGAGAGCCATAGAGAGGAACGTACGTGTGAAGGCACGCTTCTGTGTATTGGTTGCATTGGCTCATGTTGCATTGATCTACTCACACACGACTGACTGACTGCACTTTCGCCCATTAGTCTGATGACGCCCGGGGCTCCGCTGCGTCCACTGCCGCTGCTGGCTTGCCCTGCAGGTAGTGGTGGCTCTTAACGCGCGCGAACTCGCGCAGCTCCTGCATCTTCGACCCGATGCCGTGGGATGTGTTGCTGCGCAAGCGAGGGCGTTGATCAGTAGGTTTACGGCCTCTTCACTCTCTGAGATATGTGTCGCGAGGGCAGCTCTGTCGGACGTTGTGGCCAAATCAACACGAATTGGGATGCAGCTACCTGGTCTCACGACGGTGAGCGCAGTGACGGTAGGAGCAATCGAGGCCTCTGCTGAGGTGACGTACACCTTAGCAAGGTTTTCGATGAATGCCTCGTCAGAGCAGAGCGGGACACGCCCAACGCATTGGCCACCCGCTGTTTGGTGAAGTTGGGTCGCATTATGAGCACGAGGAGGGCTATAACCACCATGTCGAAGGTAATGGAGCGGTGGGTATGTCGCGGCATCTCTCACTCTTGCTGTTGTCGTAACGCGGAGCTGCTTTTAAAATGAGGATCTTCTCTTTCATGAGAAGAACGCGGGTCTTCAATCAAAAACCTGTGAAAATGAATGCAGATTTTGTCTCGTCTTTGATCCGAACACGATTTTGGTCGCGTTTGCTGTTTGAGCGGCACGCCTGTGAAACTTTATGCTCATTTATTCAAGGAAAAGCAAGTCTGGAAACTCCTGGAAACAAATATACGCATTACGAGAGGTGAACGCGATGAGGACATAACTAATCTCAGTACATGGCCGCCCACAAGCAAAACCCACCAGCTGGTAGCAAAGTTTACCGTCGTGCTTGCCACATGCTTACGCTGGCGTTACAGTCAACCGGCAACAACAACTGTGAAGGGTTGTGCGGGTGCGGGTGTGGGGGTGTTTCTCTGTATGGAGCAGCCAAGCAAGCAGTACGACCAGCTATATCAGTGCACCTGCCGCCCGCGCACCTGCCGTCAACGTTGCGTGGCGATCGGCCAGCACTCTGCTCCGCTCTGGGGCCATCACGAACTGACCAGCTGGGCGACCGCAATGGGGAGGTGCTACATAGCGCATGCGCAGATCGCAACGAGCCTCCTCCGCCCAGATGCACTGTGCATGAGACGGCGTGTCGACGAAGCAGCGGAAATGCGTTGATATATGTGTAGTAATAGCGGAACCTATGGGCTGGAAAAGACACGTCGTAAAGACCAGGTGTGCGTGCGCCATTGCTTCGTCAATGAGTGAGGGGGGAATCAATCAACCAGTTGAGCGCTAATCGCTGACGGTTGCCAAGCTGAGGCAGATCAGAGAAGTGCCTGTCAGCCAGCCTCTCTGATCTGCCCTCCCTTCGTACAGCGTACGAACAAAACCTGCTGAGCAGACTAGTTAGGCTGTTGATTCTATGTGATAGGATATGCGCTTGACAAGTGTTCCAGTCAGACTTTTCTGTAACTCCGTGTTTAAAAAACGAAGAGCCAGAAGGAAATCACTCGCAGCCCCCGACTCTCAAGAAAATCCTGGGTCATCCACATCCGGAGCAAATAAAAGCCGCGCTGCAGGAAGATAGCAAGATGCGTTGCTGGTGATGCGCTTGGTGTGAGAAAATGAGGAGATCTCGCCAGTGCAACCTCAGAGCCGCCGCAGTTTGCCTGTGGCGTGAGAATCCACCACATTGCATGGCTGGCTGTTTGCTCCGTCACTGCACGCCTCCTTTATTTACTACGCACTGCATAGCACAGTTGCCGCCGCTTTCCTCTCTATGGACTGCTGAGCTGGAAGCTGGAAAGCAAGTGAATGGCGTGTGTTCACACGCGACGCCTCTTCATCACTCGTCCACACCAAATTTTCGATTTTCTTTCCACAGAAGAAACCTCTAATTCTCACAACCGCGCTCGCTCCCAGCGTCCCAAGCGTCGCTGGCTACAAAACCCAGCAAACAAAACAACGCGAGTAAACGTCGAGTCAGCAGCCCCCGACCCTTGCGGCGGGCGGTATGCAATTCGCAAGGTCTGGGGCGGAACGCAGTGAAAAGCGCCATCGAAAGCGGCACACTCTTTGACTTTGGACCGGCTGCTTTTTCTGTGCCGCGGCTCTTTTACACTTTGAACCATGCCTCATCCCATCCCTAGACAGCCCCCAGACAGCCCAGCGAGGCTCTCACTCGCGCTCTCGCTCGCTTGACGCGAAGAGCCCCCTACGACACCTCATAGAGAGCTGCTCGTCCATTAAGCCCAGAAGGCTATCAGCCCCCATACATACAGGCAAACAGGATGGACCGCTTCAAACTGGACGACATGGAGGACGAATTCGACACGGTCGAGCCCATGCGCCCAAGCTCCTTCGACATGAGCTTCACGCTCAGCAGCTCGCGCGTAGGAGCCGCTGCGGACGAGGGCGACAACGACGACGCCTACGTGGAAGACGACGAGGGCTGGACCACGACCAACTGGGCCGCTGCGAGCAGAACAATGCTCGTGGACGACCAGCAGACTACGACGACAGACGCTAACAACAACAACGACCAGAGCTCATTGCACCTGTCGAGACACAAGAGCAGTCCGCACGAGCAACAGCAGCAACGTTCACAGCGCGGCGAGCGGAAAGAGGCCACGACGAGCGCCACGTCCGACAGCAGTAGCGCGAACAACAACAACAACAGCAGCAGAGGCAACAGCAACAAGAACTCGGTCGCGACGATCGCACTAAAGCTAGAAGAGAAGGCGCACGAGGCGATTTCCCTAGCGAGTCTGTGTGGGAAAGTGCCGTGGCGGCTCGCGAAGCGCAACCAGGACGTGCACATCTACCGCCCGGCGACGCTCCCCGAGGAGGAACAGACGAAGCTCTACTTCCGCATCTCGTGCGAAGTCAAGGCGAACCTGAGCACGATTCTCGAATACCTCACGCCCAACGACACGAAGAGCTATGTGGACATCGAGTCGCAGGTCTTCCCGGGTCTGCTACACGCGTCGGTGATCAAGCGCATGGAGCTCCCGGAGAACTGTATACCGTCGTCAACACAGCAGCCGCAGGAGCCGCTGTCCAGAGACAACGCGTCGAGCTACGACGACGACACGGCCGAGAACTTTCCCCGACTGCAGGTCAAGTGGCACGCGAGCCGATTCGCCGGCCGCTTCGTCAAGCCCGTCGACTTCTTCTTTGTCGAGTACGCGAATGTGGAGACCATGGCTGACGGCCGCAAGCGGGGCTTTGGGTACATGCGCTCGGTCGAGTCCTTCAAGGGCGACGAGCTGGCCACGCGGCTGCACAGCGACGACGTCACGATCCCGCAGAGCGTCTCGAAGTGCAAGCGTGCAGTGATTAATAAGGGCATCTACCTTGTGTCGCCGTCCAACGACTCCTCGGGCACCTACGAGGTCACGTTCATGATGGTGATCGACTTTCAGCAGCAGTTCACGAGCAGTGTCGGCGCTAAGATCATCCAGAACTTCACAGACCGGCTCATGGGCATCCGCGAGTTGTTGTTCAACACTTTGTTCCAGCCCGTGGCACTCGTGACCAAGGACGAGTGGAAGCCCGCGCGCAGTAACAAGTGCGCTTTGTGCCACTCGAGCTTCTCGTTCGTGAAGCTCATGCACCACTGCCGCGCCTGTGGCGAGGCCGTGTGCAGCCAGTGTAGCCGCAAGTGGGTCGTGCAGCCAGGAGCTCAGAAGGAGACGCTCAAGCGCCTGTGCACGTCTTGCTCACTGCAGGCGCGTAGCTACTTAATGGGCGGCGACCAGCAGCAGTACAAGCAGTCGCCCGCCGCCGCGTCTCGGAAGATCTCGACGTCGCAGTCCATGGAGAATTTCCGCATGACCACGGGCAGCGCTTCGGCGTTCCACTCGCGGTCGTCGCGCATGCTCAGCGAGCCTGTGCTCATGTGCGACGTCAAGGTCGCGAGCGCCGTGTCTACGGACACGAACCACTTCAACGCCGTCTCGCTCGCGTTCCATGCGCTCACGGAGTCCCTCGGCGGCGTGGCTCCGCACTTCATGACGGTATCGTACACAAAAGAATACGACGGGAACGCGATCTACGATGCGTTGGCGCACTTTGCACCGGACACGCTCTTCATGGGCGGCACGTCAAGTGCTGGTGTGTTTAGCGAACGTGGAGCAGTCGGTCGAGGCCCCGGGCTCGCGCTCTGGGGCATCTACGACCCAGAAGGCTCCTACTCAGTGCTCAACGCGGACTTGATGACGGAGAACCCGCGCGACGCGTCGCGACGGTGCGTGCTCCAGAGCATGGAGATGCTCTGCATGGGGCCGGAGGAGAACCCGGACTTCATCTGGATGAGCGTCTGCACCGGCAGCGAGGAGATCGTGACGGGCGCCGTGAACGAAGTCGTGGACTGCTCTGTGGCGATCGTGAGCGGGAGCTCTACGCGGAACCACATCGGCGCGTCGACGATCCCGGCGACGCAGATCTGCTCGGAAGGCTCGAACGTCGGCTGCGTGACCACACACGGCGCATGCTTCGCCATCTGCTGTCCGAGCGTGGAGGTCTCACACGCGCTCTTCACGTGTTACGAGCCAAAGGACACGGCGTTCGTGGTGACTAAGGCCGCTGGCCGAGAGCTCATCTCCATGGACCACAAGCCGGCGTTCACGACGCTCAACGAGGCGTGTCATGGCATGCTCTATGAGTTTGTCAACCGACCCGAGCGGTTCAACATGGAGACCCACCAGCTGCCGCTGTTCTACCCGATGGCTCGCGAGCGCAAAGAGTCGCACGAGGCCAAGGCCACGCCGTCGCGCTTCCAGGTCATCCAGCCAGAGTTCGCGTCGCGCGACCTCGCATTACACCTCGGCGTGTCTGTGAAGATCGGCGAGCGGCTGCGGATCATGTCGATCGCGCCAGAGAACGTCAAGGACAAGATTACCGTCGGCTACCGCGCATCGTTACGCTCGGCTCTCCCAGCACTCGACAGTGTGGACGTGATCGGTTGCCTAACGTCCATAGGGCTCTGCTACAGCAAGATTCTGAACAACGACCTGAAGACCGTCACGGACGCCACGACGCGCATGTTCCCCAATGCCGCGGTGCTCGGGTCCGTGTCCCACGGCCAGCAGGGCGTCTTTCAGGGCACGGGCGAGGCCATCCACTCCAACGGGATGGTCACATCGCTACTCATCACGAACCGCAAGAAGCTGCAGCGACTCACCCACCTGCAGCCGCTATCGCTACGCCGGATAAGCACCTACTGAGGTGCTGCTCCATTAGTCGTCCTCTTAGGTATTTTTTATCGCTCTTGTATGAAGAGCTCCGTATTATTCTCCGTCTCGTGGTAATCACAGGAACCAGCCAATCAATCAACCAGCGCATTGCAATAGACAACCAAACAGCACCATGGAACAATCCCCTTGAACGAGCTCTACGCACTGTATTTTCTAAACACTGGTTACAAGTCGGCCACGTCGCCTTCGTACCGCGCGACGTTGCGGTCCGAGAAACGCGGCTCCGCGCGCACGATGTACGCGCCGCGGTGCTCCGGGTTCGTGATGAACACGGTGCCCGAGACGCCGATGGCTGCCGCCTGCTGGCGCATGGCGTCCGCGACCTTGTTCTCCTGACGCTCGGCGAGCTGCTGCGTGAAGATGTCGCCCGAGCGGCCGCTCGTAATCGCGAGTACGGTCGGACCGGCGCCGCTGAGGAAGCAGCCGTGCGCACCGGCGCCCAGCGCGGCCTCGATGAGTGGGAAGAGGTGTGGGTACTGCGCCGCACCGCGCTGCGGCTGGTGCAGCATGTCCTGCGTCGCGAAGCGCAGCTCGTCCAGGTTGCCCGAACGAAAGGCGTTCACGAGGATCGCGGCGCGGCCGATGTTGAACACGGCGTCCTTGCGGTCCACCTTCTTGGGCAGGATCGCGCGCGCGACGCTCGTCGGGCCAGTCGTGTCAGGGATGAAGACGACGCACTGCAGACCGTCTGGGATCTGCACACGCGATGAGTACCAGCGATCGTCCGCGTGGATGCCGAGCTGCAGGCCGCCATAAATCGCAGGTGCGACGTTGTCTGGGTGGCCCTCAATCTGCGAAGCCTGTGCTTCAATACAAACGATTCGTGCAGGTTCAGCAACAAGCTACCAAACGCATTCTCACTAGTAACAAGCAGATAGGTACGTACAAACTGCAGGAGCTCCTCCTTGCCGCGCACTGGGAGACGCATGCCCGAGAGCGCGAGACCGGCGATGATGCCACCGACGATACCCGCCGAGCTGCTGCCGAGGCCGCGAGCGAACGGGATGCGGTTCTTGCAGTGGATCTTCAGGTTCTTCGGGATGTCTTCGCCCGCAGCGCCGTACGCAGCCTTCAAGCCGACAATCACTAGGTTGGTATCATCCGTTGGAAGCTCACCGGCGCCCTCGCCTTCGTTTGTGAGCACGAGGTGGTTCTTGCCGTCCTTCGTCGGCGGCAGGATTTCCACCGAGATCTCCGTCCAGATGTCGAGCGCCAGGCCAATGGTGTCAAAGCCCGGACCCAGGTTGGCGGACGTGGCTGGCACGCGCACGACCACGGACGTAAGGCGGCGTCTCTCGCTCTCCGGGATCACCGGCAGCGCGTTCTTCACCGCGCTCTTAGCGTGCTTGGCGCGCGCCGCCGCCTTCTTGGCGCTCTTGCTGCGCTGCCCCACGTAGTACGCGACGGCAGAGGCGGCCGCGGCGATCGCCAGCTGGGTCGCGACCTGCTTCGTGGTGCTCTTGTCGGCCATGGCTGCTTGGTTTTACTTGATGATGGCTGGGGGAGACGCGGCGAGTGATCGAATGTGAAGAGCTCCTCGTCTCGTGTCGAGTGCGAACGGGGCGAATGCGAAATATCTTCTGGTGACGAGCACAAGTGGGGCATATTGCTCAAACACCCTGCAGGCTCATGCCACACCATTTTGCCACACTAAAATAGTACATCTTGTCACATATTGTAGAGCCCAAGAGTTCATTATCTATCCAAAATGTGTATAGAAAAATCAGCATAAAGTCTAATTTGAAAACGTGTCAAAATTACGTCAATGTTCATAAATGATATCAATTTTCGGAAATAAGTGAGCTCGGCGATATCCTTGGTGGGTTAATACAGCGTTTGTATAGTGAAGAAGAGTCAAAAGTCTTCTTGACCTTTTTTCATAGCGATTTCTGTCTAAAGTAAAACCTCTTCGAAGTGGTCAGTAAAAGCCTCGAATATAACTATACCACCTAGAAACCTGTCATTAATAATACGCACCATTGGGAGGAGTGCGGGCGGCTCGCCTCGATCCAACATAGTTCGTCCGACAGACAGACAGCCATCTGCCCGGCGCTACCACCGACGTCCAGAAGCTACGCGCAGAGAGCTTTACGCCCACAAGAGAGGGGAAAGTGCCGCCGCCTTCCACGTCCTCTCGTCCGCTCATTCGACAGTACCGACCGCGCTCTTCACTACCGCGCAATTGGGCTTCTCGAAGAGAGACAAGAAAAAGAGAAGGGGAAACGGACAAGATCTAAGAGACAAAAGGTGCGTTCTCGTAGGATTTATGTGTGGACTCTCGTAAGGGCAGCGAAATGGACACAGGGTGTATGGATGTACGCACTGAATGAATCATGTGTGTCGTTGCGTGTGCGAGTGAGACATGATGGATGAAAGAAGGAGGTGTATCCGGTGTCATGTTTGGTGGCCACTAACACGAGCGCTTATGCTGTCATTATGCTGAATTTATCCCGAATAACAGCAATAAAGATGGACAGCAGCGACGACGACTTCATGCCGATCGCACAGCTGCGCAAGAAAGCGGCGTCGGCCAAGGCGGGCAGCGCCAAGGACGACGCGGACTTTGAGACGAAGCGCGGTGGCGAGCGCGCTGTGAAGAAGAAAGAAACCAAATACAAGATTGAGTCGGACTCGGATTCGGACTCAATCCCGCTTGTGCAGCTCAAGAAGAAGGCCCAGGACGCCAAGAACAGCAGCAAGACCAGTAGCAGTAGTAAACCCAGCAAACCCGTGAAGAAAGAGGAGAAAATAGGCAGCACCACGGGCGTGAAGCGCAAGTCGCCGACCAAACCATCGAAGCAACCGGCGAAGAAGAGCAGCAAGACGTCCGCGAAAGCCAGCGCCACAGATAGCCGCGCAAAGGTGAAGAAGGAGAACGGCGCGGCGGCTATGCGCAAGCTCAAGGTCCACTCGAAGGCGGAGCGGCTGGATATGGCCATCAAAGCATATCGGTGGTGGAACGCGGAGGAGCTGCCCGAGGGCATCCAGTGGCGCTCGCTCGAGCACAACGGCGTGATGTTCCCGCCGGCGTACATCCCGCACCACGTGCCGCTCATCTACGACGGCAAGGAGGTGGCGCTCACGCAGAAACAGGAAGAGATCGCGAGCTTTTACGCCGCGGTGCCGAAGGACGGACCGCACCTGGGCGCGCCCAAGATCGCGAAGATGTTCAACGAGAATTTCTTCGCAGACTTCCGCAAGGTGCTCGGGAAGGACCACGTTGTGCGCAAGTTCGATCTCTGTGACTTCTCGCTCATTGCCGCGCATCTGGAAGTGCAGCGCGAGGAGAAAAAGAATATGACGAAGGACGAGAAGCTCCCCGAGAAGGAGCGGAAGGAGATGGAGCTCTTCACGAACGGCTTCGCAGTCGTCGACGGCCACTTGGAAAAAGTGGGAAACTTCCGAATCGAGCCCCCTGGTTTGTTTCGAGGCCGTGGCGAGCACCCAAAGACGGGAACATTCAAGGAGCGCGTGATGCCCGGTGAAGTGACGGTGAATGTTGGGATCTCAGACCGCGTGCCGATCTGCAACGTCCCAGGCCACGCGTGGAAGGAGGTGATTCACCGTGACACGGTCTCGTGGCTCGCGTACTGGAACGAGAACGTCATGGGTGGCATCAAGTACGTCTGGCTCGCGGCGAGCTCGAGCTTCAAGGGGAAGTCCGACATGGCCAAGTACGAGAAGGCACGGCGGTTGAAGAAATGCATCAACAAGATCCGCTCGGACTACATCAAGGGCTTGAAGGCCAAGGACATGTTCACGCGCCAGCGGTCCACTGCGATGTGGGTCATCGACGTGCTGGCGTTGCGTGTGGGCAATGAGAAAGGCGAAGACGAGGCCGACACGGTCGGCTGCTGCAGTCTGCGCGTGGAGCACGTGTCGTTCAAGGAGGATAACTACGAACTCACGCTCTCGTTCCTAGGCAAGGATTCGATGCCTTACAACAACACGGTCGAGCTGGCCCAGTACGGCGACATCGGCAAGCAGATCTTCGGCAACCTGCAGAAGTTCTGCGCCAAGAAGAAGAAACAGGAGGAGGTGTTCGACGAGCTCACAGTCACGGAGCTGAACAAGCACCTGAGTTCACTCATGCCTGGTTTGTCGGCCAAGGTTTTCCGTACTTTCAACGCGTCCGTGACGCTCGAGAAGGAACTGCCGTATGAACTCGATCCCGAGGGCAGAATGGACGCCGCAGCCAAGGTGATCACGTACAATGACGCGAACCGCAAGGTCGCGATTCTCTGTAATCACCAGCGCACGGTGCCAAAGTCATTTGACACAACTTTGGAGAAAATGGCCGCGCAGCTTGAGCAGATGAAGGACCAGCTGAAGGAACTGAAGCAGATGGAATCGCTGATCGCCAAGGGCAAGGCCAAGTCGATCAAACTCAAGACGAGCGACGGCAAAGAGGAGGACGCAGCCCAGAAGAAAGCCGAGGCGCACTTGTTCCTGCGAGTGCCGACCCCCGACCAGGTCGCGAAGAAAATCGACGCGTGGAAGAAGAAGATCCAGAGCCTATCGCTCAAGCTGCAGGACAAGACGGACAACAAGGAGGTGGCGCTGGGCACGTCCAAGATCAACTACATGGACCCGCGCATCTCGGTTGCCTGGTGCAAGAGGGTGCGTTGCGTAGTTGATTGACATTGTCGTTCCATGCTGTTTGCGTGGTGCCCACTAACCGATTTCTCTATGTGTGTTTCGTTATCTTGTGAACAGAACGAAGTGCCGATCTCGTCCGTGTTTTCGAAGACCCTGCGTGAGAAGTTCGTGTGGGCCATGGACGTCGATCCGGAGTGGAAGTTCTAAGCGATCAACCGCAGCTTCATTTCACACGGCTAGCGGTTGGCTTTTCACATACACAGCTCGGCAGAACACGAGCGGTTTGTTTTGAAACCCGAGGAGCGAGTGAATGTGATACACAAGAATGGAGAGAGGGGGAGGAGTATGTTCACGTTGCTTGCCTGCCTATGCTCCCACTAACGAATCAATAGAAAACTCGACCCACCAGATGCCACCTACCTACACAGCTCACAAGCTTCACACACCTCATGCCTTCCACTCGTCGGCGAACTTTTTGAGCTTCTCCATGAGGTCCACGTGGCCTCTTCGCTTGGCGAACACCCACGCAGCGTCTCCATTGCAGTCCTGCAGACACGGGTTCGCACCAAGCGAGAGCAGCTTGTTGACCGCGTCCTCGCGGCCGTGATGTGCCGCGGCCATGAGCGCCGACGACATGTCCGACTCGACGCGCTGGAAGTTGACGTCCATGCCGTTCGAGATGAGGCTGAAGACCGCGTGGAAGTCCTCCTGCTTGAACGCCTTGAAGATCGCTTGGTCCATGGCCGAGCCCAGCACCTGCACGTTGCGGTCGCTCACGGAGAGCGAGCCCGCGCTCTTGGCGACCGTCTGGGCGGCGGTTGCGGTCGCAGCGGCACTCGGGTTGCACCGGTCCTTCTGCGCGCATTTGACGCAGCACGAGCAGCGCTCGCAGCGCTTGGCCGTCATACGGCGGCACAAGCGGCAGTGCATGCGCTCGCCGTACTGCATCCCGTGGCCAAGCCCCTGGATCTTGGCCAGCAGCGACGCGCTTGCGTTCGACTGGTTCACGTTCGTGATCACCTGCTCGCCGATGAGCAGCTCGTCATCGTCATCGTCCACGTACTCGACCAGATCGTCCTCCTTGTTCGCGCCGTCGATTTGCAGAAAGGACTTTGGCTGGTACTCTAGGATCGCCGAGGGTGAGATCCGCGTGGACGCGGCGGTCGAGCCGCTGGCTCCAGACGTACTCGACGAGCTGGAGGTCGACTTGGAGAGCGAGGTGGAGATTGGCGGCGGCACGCTTGCTGCAGCGAAGGCGTTGCGCGCCGAGACGTCGATGACGGAGCCCGTGACTGGCTTGGCCTTTGGCTGCTGCGGTCGCGAGGAGGGCGTGCCGTTACTGTAGCTATTCGCATCGCCATTCGAGCCGTTCGGTCGTCCGTCCTTGACGGTCGACGGAATGCCACACGCGCTCTCGAAGTGGCGTCTGTAGATGTTGATGCGGCTCCACTCGCTCGCGTATTCTGACAAATCCCAATAGACAAAAACGACAACACGTCAGCAATTAACAGTAAGTCAGTCGTGTTGGTTTTCTTGGGAATGGCTTATGATGTGACGCACCTGAACCTGCGCCATCGAGCAGCTCAATGACACGCGAGAGCGTGTCGCACAGGTACGAGTTCTGCTTTCTCGCCGCGTCGCTTTGCACGTTCGTGTCCAGGATCTGTTGTTTGTGACCACACAATAACAAAGCCAACCAGTGTGAGTGTCCAGCTCCAGAAGCGACCCGAGAGGCACGAGAGTGGAGAATGAACAACGTACGCGGAGCAGCGCGCGCACTTGCGAGAACATCTCCATGCGCCTCTTCTCCTTGGACATACCCGGCTCCTTCCTGCGCGCGCCATCGAAGAGCCATTCGTTGAGCACACGCAGCCCGTTCTCGGTGTAGAAGCTGGCAACACCCAACAGCAATATAAAATGACACAGGAAAGACCGTTATTTCGACCTACGAGAGCTTCAAAGAGAGTAGTTCTAGGGGAGGCAATACTGTCTGCACTTACGTATGCGCGTCCGCGTCGTTGAGGTTGGTGATGAGCATCGCGAGGATCGCGCGGTGCGTAAGCGTGTGGATTGACGGCATGAGCTTGCAGAGCACCTGCGTTCGCTCGGCACCGACCACCTCGCCCTCATCGTTCATGAGGAAGCCCAGCACGCTCACGACGTTCATGGCCTCCGCGTCTTCCCAGATGCGTGTGCGCATCGGGTCTTGTGTGTTGATCAGGCAGTTGACGAGCAGCTCCTGTCTGCCGATGGAGCGTCGCCCTTGAGTGCTGCTTGATGATTGATGCGCTTTTTCGCGGGCCAGCAGAATGTCACTAACAGGATGTCACTGAAGTCAGGAGACTGACAAGTGGGTTGGTTGCACTTCGTCCCCTCCGATGCACGGTCACGCAGCTCTTCGCTGGGTCGATCAAGGAGGTGGCGTACAACGACTGGCTCTTCGTCGACAGCAAGGCGGACAAGACGCAGCGGTACTTCTACTAGCTCATGAAAGACGGCATCCTCGAGTACCCGTTCGCGAACATGATGTCTGGCGCTGACTTCTGATCTTGAAGGTCTTGATGAAGGTCCGTCCGTTTTTCATTCTTGTGCGTGGGCTGCTGCGACTGCATACGAATCGGAACCAGCCTGCATGAGAGAGGCGGTAGCAGCACGCACGTGAAGCGGTAATAGCACGCGCTCGCGCGAATCGAGGCACCGGGGCGCGAATTTGCGAGATCGTACGCTGGTTGGTCACAGGCTGGCTCGGGATCAGCTCTGGCATGGTGTCAGACTCTCGCCAAGCCCCTCAAATTGTCGTCGGTTGTTACGCACGAACCGAGTCTCGGCACCTTCGAGTAGGTAAACCTCCTCCTCATTTCCTGAGCACCCGTCGCCACTCCAGTTGAGTAACCCTGCGTAAGACAACAAGCACACAATTACAAGCAAGACTCCACACTGAGCAGTTGTTTGGCGCGTCCCATTATCTCGAGCAGGTCGTCCAGCGGATCCTTCTCCTCTCTGTCGTGTGAGTAAGGACAGTATTCGTCCTCACAGACTTGGTCATTTTCAACGGTCCGACACAGCGATCGGGCTGGAAAACTGATGGTTCTCTGTTAGGATTCAATTTGTGGCGGGTGTAGCTTCACATTCGCCACGCCGTCAGACTCGCCCCTCCTCCATATTCGTACTCGCCTCGTCCGAGCAGAACGGGACACATCCAACACACGAGGACACCAAAAAACCGAAACGAGAATTGGGGATACCTAAATTTTGGGAAAAGTGGCAAATTCAAGCTCTGATTTGTACCAGAGATTCCTATTGCTTGGTTTTGGATAAAACTCAGCACCAACACCCCATACAAACGCCAAGACAGAAGAGAGTTGCAAGGAAAAATGGCGATGGACATGACGTCGGCGCTGCGCGAGTTCGCGCGCAAGAAGCTTACGGAGGCCAAGCAGAAGGGTGCGACGCTCGCCACGGCCACTGCTGCCTCCATCTCCAGCAACGTACCCACGTCCACGTCCTTCGTCTTCCGCTCGCAGGCGACAGCGCAGCAGCAGCAGAACCCGAAGGAGGACGTGTCGCTCGAGAAGAAGCTCGATGCGCTCCGTGCGTTTGCATTGACGTTGATGCCAGTACTCTCTGTATATGCTAGCGCGGTCGAGCTCACGATATGGTCATTGACGTGTATGATCACAGAGCAGTCGAATGATTTCCTGCGCGACTCGCTCGCTGGCAACGGGACCGACCGCCTGGACGGCGCGATCTACAAAATGGACCTCATTAATGAGTCGCTTGCGTTCACGATCGAGAGCATCCAGGTATTGAAACACACACTACTCAACGGTTGCGTCGCCTGCATGTATGGAAGTGCTGACTGGTGTGTGAATACAACACTTCACAGGAATGCTCGCATGTGATGAAGCTGTTGAACCGCCAGCTGAAGGACAACGTGGCGCTGAAGAACGAGGCAGACAAGACGTTCTACCGCCCCACGCCCATCGTTCAGGACGGCTCGGTCGACGACAGTGGCGAGATCTGCTACCAGTATTAGAAGACTTGATTGAGTGTGCGTTTATGATGAAATGGCGCTCGCTTTGATGCGACGAGTGTGAAGTATTTATCGATCTTCATCAGACCATGAGTCTGCGCTGAAGGGGTCGGAGAGGAAACAATTGATACGTACACGTAGGCTGGCAAATTGCTCCCAATCTATCCCATGTCTTGACCTAGTGCAGCATGATCACTGGTACACACATACCAACTACAACGCGTCTGCTTCAGTCTGCAACTACACAGCTGACCGTCTCCACCATCAATCACACTTGAAAGCTGAAGCGTTCCTTTCTTCGGCGTCGCTCTCCTTCACGTCTTCGGCGAGGCTGTCTATGTTTCGCTTCGCATTCTACTCGTAGATGTACATGAGCGTCACGGACAGAGTGTCACGGACACGGCCAGCACGCTGCTCACGATCGAGATCACCACTGCGACCCAGAGCCACTCAACACCAAGATGCAATGCGCTTGACAGTGAAGTCGACGTGTCAGTCACTGCACACTGGAACGACTCGATGTCCGTCACGTTGGTCTTCGTGGTCGCCACCTGCTGCACAGTGTCGGTGAACTCGACGCCCGTGACGAACTTGCGCACCATGTCGGCCGCCACGTCGGGTACATCGAGCGGCGCCATGTGGCCAGCGTTCGCGATCACGAG
>JAASGO010001009.1:0-11461 GCA_023334245.1 Globisporangium cederbergense | reverse complement strand
GCCCAGTTCCAATTCTGTTCTAGATACAGGTCCCAGTCCAGATCCAACAGACACAGCACCTGTCTCGGACTCAGCGACTGATCCAGTCAGCTTCTTTAAACAAGGAGAGATCAATGACGAGCGTGAAGCTGGGATGTCAACCCCAGTCTCTTACGGCTCTGAATCTCCATCTGGGAGTACTTGCGACGAACCGGTCGAGCCAGATTCGTCGGGCGGACCGTGCACGTGTCACTGTCACTGCCCTCGTTCCGGTGATCTTCTTTCCAACGAGCATCTCCAAAGCCCAGAACTACTCGATTCCTTCGTAGAGCTGCTTGATTTTCCTGACAGAATTTGTAAAGACCGCCTAAGTCCTGATGTGAGGTGCGGCAACAACAAGTGCAACCGTGAACACATCGACAGATCGTCCGGTGAGCGCTTTTGTTCTCTGTGATGCCATGTGATCCTGTTGTCTGTTTGGACATTTAGATGCATGTCTTGTATCGACATGCAGGTTCCTACAACTACAGCAAGAGGGCGCACAAGACGAACTTTGAAGACATTGCAGTCTTCAAAGGAGGGCGCATCACTGCCGCCTTCGCTACACTCTTCCGCAACAGACTGGCTACTTGCGAGAGGGTTTACTCAAAGAGATGCGCAAAAACAAGCTGCTGCTACGAAATACCGATGACGAGTTCAGCGGTATCATTCTCCTCGCTCGCGAGTTAAGCAGTACCGAGGGTGACCACAACAGCACCAGCAACTATATGAGGGAGCCAGCCCCATCACCAGTGCAACTCTCTTGGAGCGCTCGTCCTGGTAGCGGGACATCACTTGTCTTCTTCTGTGCACCATGAATGAGCCCGTCGTGACCAAGCTGCGCAATGTGGACTGTGCAAAGCTGCGGCTCGAGGAGAGCGAGGCCGTGATCTGCCGCAAGTGCGTCGCGCACGCGAACCGCCAAACCACGGCCGCGGTGGCTGCGCAAGAGGTGCGCTCGAGCCACTTCACGAGCAGTCCTACGACCGCCAAACTCTGGTCCTTTCAGAGCAGAAGTGTATCGAGGGTCGACGACCAGCATAGCGCCAAGACGTTCGTGTCGGACCAGGACGAGTACTTGGACCACGGTCGTCATGGCGGTCATGACGACGACCGCCAGGTCAGCACCAGCGATGCAGTGAGCACTGTGAGCACTAACAGACGAACCATGTCGGACGGCAGCATCCTGCTCTTCGACCCAACGTAGCTGTGCGAAGAGAGCAACAGCAGCCGAGCCAATGGCTCACCTCGTGTGCAGTTCATTACAGACGCGTCGTGGGTGTCGCGCACCTCCAGTCAGATAGCGAGATTTGTGCAAGCAGGCGTGGAAGTTCGGGTCGGGCGGACCCAGATGCATGAAAAAGTCTGCATCGTGGACGACGAGATCCTGATTTCGGGTACGTCGATGTCGTTATGGGTTGTACTTGGGATGGAGGAGCGAGCTGCTGTTGTGTGCATTTGGGAGTGGGCTCTATGAATTACAGTAAATGCGGAACTCACAGGAACCAGGACCGTTTGGCCGTCAACAGAGTTGCAGAACAGCCAGTCGTACTTTAGCATGGTCTGTCGGCATCAATTCTCCCCGCTCTCTTAGAACGCGGCTGCGCTCGCTTTGGCTTGAGCTTTTTCCTACGGAGCATGAGGCAGCAGGGCAGCCCCAAGCATACTAAGGTCTTCTACACGCACCACACGACGTCTGACGTGGCGCTGGCCGTGCGTGCCAAACTGGGCGCCAACGCCATCGCGCCTAAGAGCTTCTCGAGCGTGCGCTTCACACACACGGCCGGCACGAGGTACATGTGATGCTACTTTTGATACTCTTGACACTAATACTCATCGTATCTTGATGGCACCTATGCTTGATACTTAACAGCATCCAGAAGGGCACGTCGCGCATCCTGGACTGCTGGGGTCGGTGGCCGCCCGTGGACATCTGCATCGCCGAGGAGCTCTACCAGTCGCAGTTTGCGTCGTACTTCGACCCGTTCATCAAGAGGGCGAAGAACATCGCGCTGCACGTCGGCAAGCTCGACTCAACGCAGTTCGGGAAGCTCATCGACGAGAGCGTGTTCTTCCTGTGCCCGAGCTCCCAGGAGGGCTACGGCCACTACATCAACCAGGCGCGCGCGTCCGGTGGCGTGGTCCTCACGGCAGACAGCATGGGTACCAAAAAGTACGAGGCCATGGCTGCACACGCCTACCAACAGTTCCTCTTTGACACGATCTTCTTCGCGCAGAAGATGCAGGAGCTGCACGAGTTCGCGCGCGCCAAGAGCCACCACTACCTACGGCATCTCAACTGATCGACGGGACTGATGTGCCCTCTTGAGAACAACAATACCGTACGTAGCACATAGTTGACAGGTTAGATGCGTTCACAAACAGAAAGCGAAGGTTCGTCCATCTATACAGTATTCACCACTAACTGTTCCGGTATGCACAGTCAGATCAAGCTGGCTTGTTGAAGTTGCTTAACAAGAACTAGCACTGCTCTGAAAAGCACAGGTGACTGTCAATGACCAAGACAAGCTCTCTTTTGCGCGCATCCAGTGTTCACTAAAGTTAGGTTGTTGCGTGACGTCATCGGCAGTCTCCCGCGCTTCAGAGTACAGTAAGTACTGAAGCCCACTCAGGTGGTCGCAAGTGTCTATCTACTTCAAGCTCCCTGAGCTGATGCTGACTAGTGAAAATGTGTCGTTTCTATGGAGCCTTGTATGTCAAACGGATCACAGCGTGCATGATGAAAACGCTCAGTCATTCTGCGCTGACCACTTGGAGCTGGCTATATTAGTAGCACCGCTAGTGCATGCGGAAATAACTTAATGCGATCTATTTGGGTCGGCAGCACCATCCTGCCTGCCCAGGCAGCCCACCCCATCGCTCCAACACTAGCACTCCATCAGAGAAGCAGACTCGTGTCCACCACCGACAGCCCTACACGAGAGCGTGGCACACGTTAGGTAGCCCCCAAGCTCCCAGCTTCTAAATGCACCAGAGCACTCGCATTGCCAAAAAAACTCTCAAAGATGCAAGCGGCACATCTGGGACCAAGCAGAAACCAGAGCTTGCGGTGGTGCTGGCGCCTGATGGATGCATCTGCATGCCTATCAACCCTGCATCCTGCAGCTACTACTAATGTACTAGGAGAGCAGTTTCGTTCGTAGACATGAGAGCGATATGCCTTGCACGCGAAGGCACTAAGCTTCCCAAAAAGCTCGCGTTTCGCTCGCGCCGCTTCATGTCTTCATGTTGCTCGCCACTGAAACGCCCTCGGTCTCAAGAACCCCAAGCACCTCTTGAAGAGCCACCCGCAGTACCCGTCTGTTCACAGCTCAAGCAAGAAGAGCGCTCAACACTACCTTAATACTTCTCATTCTGCAAGCTACCTCCTCTCTAACGCCTTCGCTCAGCCAGGATGAACTTGTTCTCGCTCTTCACGTTGCTCCTGTTGGCCTCAGCACCACTCTCAACGTCGGCCCAGGACACGTGGGAGACTGGGAGTCTCATCCCCAACGCCACGTTAGTGCCACACTCGAGCGAAATGACAGCGCTCTGCATGCCACGCAACGTCGACATCATCCCCGGCCGACCCATCCCGACCAACACGTGGTGGGGCAACCTCGTCACGTGTGACACGAGCTCGAACGTCGTGCAGCCCATCTGGTCCAACCCGTACGCGCTCACGGTGGATGTGGCCGGCACAGACAACTACGGGCTGGCCCTAGCATACCCGTATCGGATGCGCTTCTTCGGCGACGTGACCGACGGTGTACCAAGGTACTACGCCCACCCGGTGCTCAAGGAGGTCATCTTCTCTGCCACCGAGTTCGTCACCTCGGCGCCTACCTTCAAGGTCGTGAGCTGGACGGATCTGAGCGTGAAGCTCGAGATGCGCGTGTCGCCCACGAAGGTGCTCGAGTCCAACGTCGTGAGTGGCATGGCGTACTTCACGACGTCGTACCAGAGCCTCACACCGCGCGTCGTGATTAATAATCCGATCGCCACGATCAACGGCGTTGTGTACCCGACGGGTACGACGCTCATGGGGATCAAGTTCCTCATCAACACGGTGAACGGCAACCAGTGGGCGCTCTACGCCGTTGGTGGCTCGCCCGTGTCGCTCAGGATCGAGAACAACATGCTGCTACAGAGCCCAGTTGCCTACAATGGTGCGCTACGCCTCGCGCTCACGTTCAACAGCACACAGACGGCCGCCTACGACACCTATCGCGAGTGCATCCCCACGGGCGGAGCCATGAATATCACGACTGACTCGGCCTACGAGTTCCAGTGGACCACCATGGGTGACTGCACCAAGGGCCTCATGCACTTGGCACTGCCACATCAGCGCGCCACTGTGCAGGGCGCGAGCGTGTACCTCATCACGGGCATGTTGCTCAACTCGACTACGCGCGGTGCGATGCAGGGGCTGCTCACGCGCACGAGTCCACCAGTGTGGAAGTTTGTCGAGTCGGCCAGCATCCCCATCTCGTTCTACCCCAAAACTCGCTGGACGAGCTCCGCGGCGGCCGGTCCAGATTTCCTCAAGACGCTCAACGACGACATCGACGCCCCGTGGACCATCGCGCCTGACGGCAGCTACTACTTCAGCGGCAAGGCCGCACAGAAATATGCGTCGCTCTGCCTCATCGCGAACGACCCGACAGTCGTGGGCTCGGACGTCTCCATTCTGCAGCGCTGCGTCGCCAAGCTCGAGTTGACGATTGCGCCATTTCTGGACAACTCATGGGTCTTCAAGCTCAAGTACGACACGCTTTACGGCGGCATCGTGAGCTCGCAGGGCTTCGCCGCGCAGGACATGAACGTGGACTTCGGCAACACGGTCTACAACGACCACCACTTTCACTACGGCTACTGGGTCTACACGGCCGCCGTGCTCAACTTTCTGCACCCAACCTGGTTGCGCAACAGAGAGCTCAACAACATCGCCAAGCTGCTGCTGCGCGATGTGGCCACACCCAATAACGTGGACCCATACTTCCCCAAGTTCCGCAACTTCGACTGGTTCCGCGGTCACTCGTACTCGCACGGTCCCACAACCTTCGCTGACGGGAAAGACCAGGAATCTTCCTCTGAGGACATGAACTTCTCTTATGCGCTCTACCTCTTCGGTGTGGCCACCAAGGACACGCGCATGACATCCATAGGGAAGCTTATGGTCAAGCTCAACGCGCGCGCGATTCAGACGTACTTCTTGATGGAGAGCACCAACACGGTGCACCCGCCGAGCTTCCTGCCGCGCAAGGTGCCGGGGATCTTGTTCGACAACAAGCTCGACTATGCGACCTGGTTCAGCGCCGAGAAGTATTGCATCCATGGTATCCAGATGATCCCCATCACGCCCATCACCGAGTTCGTGCGCACCAAGACGTTCATCGCGGAGGAGTGGGACACGATCCTGTCCAAGGAGCTGATCGTGACCACGACGGACGTGATGAACCCGTGGCTCTCGCTGCTCTTCGCCAACTACGCGCGCATCGACCGCGCGTGTGCCGTTCAGGTGTTACAGACCTGCCAGCTCGACGACGGGCTCTCGCGCTCCTGGGCGCTCTACATGGCCGCGCAGCTCAACTGAGTGGGTGAGTGAGTGGGTGAGTGAGTGGGCTTCAAAGCTTCCGAAGAGAATTGCTTTGAGTAATGGAGCTGCTGGCTGGTATCTTGTTTTTATCAGAGGGCACTTGGTGGCCTCTGGTTGGCTGAATGTCCAAATGAAAATAAACTATTGGCTGAAAATGGGCAGTTGATTTTTTGGCCACAAGATGCGAGTCCATTTTTTCAAACGCAGCAAGCGAAGAAGCGAAGAAGATGGCGGACAAGCAGCAGGAGCGCGACGGTGCGTGGGTCGCAGCACCTGCGTGTGTACTGAGCAGCAGTGGGTAATCGATGTAGATCCGTGTGGTGGTGCTGACGTTCACCTTGTGTGTGGATGTGCAGAGTTCATCGCCGTGTGCGCAACGCTCAAGCAGGACATGCTCGCGATCATGCGTGACGAACACGGGATGCCGCAGGAGGCCATCGACTGGGTCGACCAGGTACGGATAACAGCAGCACCATCTAAACAAATCGAGCATAGGTGGTTTGCTCACTGACACTCGCTATCATTTTGCGCGTGTTGTTCAATTAGGTCATTGAGTACAACTGCATCGGCGGCAAGCTCAACCGCGGCATCAGCGTCATCCACTGGTGCGTCCTTTGTGATGAGCGTCTTTGGTGGCTATGGGATGTTGAGAGGGTAGCTGCTTGACTGACAATGATGTATCACATCGAACACAATCTGCTCATTACGCAGTACGCAGGCGCTCGCCAAGGACGGTGAGCTCTCGCCGGAGCTCAAACGCAGAGCCAGCATCCTCGGCTGGTGCATCGAATGGGTACCCACTGCTGTTGAGCATTGTACTTATCGTGGTGACCAGCGACCTCATTTCCAGCCTCCTCGTGTGTTGTATACGATAAATTCAGCTTCAGGCGTTCTTCCTCGTGGCCGACGACATCATGGACGACTCGATCACGCGTCGCGGCCAGCCGTGCTGGTACCGCAACCCAAAGGTGATGAATGATTGGGCTCAGCCGTGACGTCTCCACGAAAGAGCTATGGACCGATGCTTACAGTGCACATGCGCATGGTTCACTGTATCTTTCAGGTCAAGCTGATCGCGATCAATGACGCGTTCCTGCTCGAAACGTTCGTGTTCCAGATTCTCAAGAAACACTTCCGCTCGGAGCCGTGCTACCTGGCGCTCGTCGAGCTCTTCCACGACGTATGCTCCAACCTTGTCTCTCTCTCGACAACTTTTCAAGATAAACAAACCTACAGAAAGAGCTAACCCTCGACTCTCTTGTATCTGAAGGTCATTTACCGCACGGAGCTTGGCCAGCTGCTGGACCTCACCTCGCAGCCCCAGGACGCCGAGCCGGACCTCTCGCGCTTCACGCTCGAGCGCTACCGCAAGATCGTGGTCTTCAAGACGGCGTACTACACGTTCTACCTCTCAGTGGCGTGCGCCATGCTGCTCAGCGGCGTGACGGACGACGCGTCCCACGCGCTCGCCAAGCAGATCTGCGTACGCATTGGTGAGTATTTCCAGATCCAGGACGACTTCCTCGACTGCTACGGCGACGCGCAGGTGATCGGCAAGATCGGCACGGACATTCAGGACAACAAGTGCAGCTGGCTCGTCGTGCAGGCGCTACAGCGCGCCACACCCGAGCAGAAGGAAGTGCTCAAGGCCAACTACGGCAAGAGCGATCCGCAGGCGATCGCGACCGTCAAGCAGCTCTACAACGATCTGGAGCTGAAGACGCTCTATCACGAGTACGAGGACGAGACGTACGCGCAGATCGCGCAGGAGATCGCGCAGGTCACGAAGATGCCGTCGGACGTCTTCACAATGCTCGTGAGCAAGATCTTCAAGCGGACCAAGTAAGCAAGCAAGCAAGAACACATGAAGTGTCCAGTCTAAACAACTACAAACAACAAACCAACAAGAGCCATACAACACGAGCAACTCAACAACAGCAAGCAGCACAAGCTGTGGCTTGTGTCTGAGTGTCATGTTGTTTCTCCACAAAAGAGAGAGAGAGGTTTTGGAATATACAGATACAGTTCAGCAAGAGGAGTAACGACGACACTAGAAAGTGCGGACGGACGCTAACGGTAGAGCATGATGGGGAAGTTCTCCGTGATCATGTTGCCGTCTTCAAAGAGCACGACGATGTTCGCTTCAAACTCCACCTTGAACTCTACAAGAGACACAACAGCGACAAAGACATCTCAGCAAGGCTTGCTCCAACAATGCACACACATAAGGATCAGTACAAATGGCGGCTTGCGTACTTGGCGCCAGCATCGTCGGACAGGTGAACAGGCGTGGGAAGATCATGTAGATCGGGATCGCCAGCTGGCGGCAGACGTCCCCCCAGCCAATCTGCACGTTCTGGATCTCCGTCGCTGAACTCAAAAGCCATCACCACACCACCACCATCAACACCCATTGCAACGATTATAACAACAACTAACCACAAAGCTCTAAGGCAACGAACGCACCATCTCTCGCGACACCCTCAGCGTGCGCCACGCTCTCCACGCGGATGAGCTGCAGCTCCACTGACTTGATCGGCGCGCTCGCGTGCTCCACCACGATCTATGAAAAAAATGGTGACGTGAGAGATTTGTGAATGACTCAAGCAAATCAACAAATAGTAACAGAAATTGGAGCCCAAGTACCTCTCCTGTGAAAGGCAAGTTTACGGGGCAGTTTGTGCGGTGGATCCGCCCCGTGATGTGGAAGCTCGGGATGTTCGTCACGTTCTTATGCTGCCATACAACAAGCCAATGCGTTAGTCGCTCAGATCTTTAGTAACAGCATAAACGAATGGATACATACAACGCACCCGTCGCACGTTCTCGAGTGTCTCGGGCGTGATGCTGAACTCCTCAGGCGCATCTCGCAGTGGCTCCTTCAGCTATTTGATCACCACCAAGAGTTGCCATATTAGCATTCTCGCAACACGTGAGCCAAGCGATTGCCTCACACAGCAGCAAGCAAGCACAACGCACCGGCACTTCGACGATGAACTCCATGGTCTTGTGCAGGTTCGTCTTCATGATACCGCGCACGCAGTCGCAGATGATCTCATACTTGACTGAGACGTAGACGCCATGGTACGTCTCAAAGAGCTGCTGATTGTCATTCCCGAGCAGCTCAAACTCGAAGGGGAACTTGGTGATGCCGAACGGCACCTTGCCCGGTGGCGCCACGGGGATGTGCAGGTATACGAGCTCCATGGGCGCCACGGCGCTGTAGAAGGCGTCGAAGAGCCCCGCGCTCTTGGCGCTCACCTGCAGCCGCGCACTACCCTCGACCTTCATGGCGATGCCCTGGTGCGCAAAGCCCTTGGGCGACGAGATGATTACCTGGCCCTGCACTACTTCCTGTGCACGTGCGTTACAAAGACAGAGAGTGAGACAGTGTGCTTATACGTGCTGTACATACATTAGAGATACATACAAGTGCGTACATGCGGGCGGAAGATGCGGTCGATGCGGTTGAGCTTGATGTCGAGCGTCGAGCTCATGCTGCGCTTGTTGCCTTTCTTGCCTGCTCTTCTCCAGCTCTATGCTTGCAATTTGAAGTAGCAAAAGCAGAAAAAAGAAACAGACTTTGAGCTATCTACATAAGTAGCCACAAAAGTATGTCTAAATCAAAATCATTCGAAGTATCAAATACAAAACTAAATACAAAATTATGAAGAATTTTGATAAATACATCTCAGTATGATATATCTATCTTTATTCTTTCTCCAAAGTGACAGGCATCTACCTGCTTTTTCTTGGATTCATGTTTTAGTACCGACCCTTGAGACGAGGTGGGCAATCTCCCTTGAGGACACACGTCGCCAGCAACTGGAGCCTGAACCGATTCACTGGTGGAAAACCCGAAGGCCCACCCACCTTCGCACGTGCCTCTAACAATCTCGTAATCGAATCGGAGCACGAGAGGGCAAACAACGTCGCAGGCAGATCTCGAGCCGAGGCCTCTCGAGGTGAATTGAGTCGAGGTTGGCAGTGATCAGACGAGTAACGGAATGATGCCGTCCGAACGCGGAAAGGGAATTCGAGTGACCTCAAGACCTCCTTGCCCAACCAACCAGCGGATGGCTGACCACATATACTTTTGCTATCTAAACCTGAGGATTCGCCAAAAAATCCGCTTGTATGACGGCAGAACCCAGCAATGTCCTCGGATCTTTGGCATCCATCCATTCAGTTGCAGCGTTGGGACTGCCTCATTGACAGACCGCGCCAGCACACATCCCCAAGTCTGGAAATAGGTGATGAGCCCACGAACTTGGTCAGGGTCGGAAAGCGCCTCGGAATAGCGCGCTTTCCCACATCGACGCTCTGTTGCCAATGCTCTCCCTCCAGTACCCAAGAAGCAAGCGAATCAAGGGCCGCGCCCGTACGCCTGGCATCGATGTGCGCCTCGCTGGCGACCAAGCTGACGCAAGTGCTCAAGTCGATCCCGCGAGCGTGGTCGGCGATCCAGGTGGAGCGGCACGGAAGCTACTCAGTCGAGCGTCTATGCCAGCTGCACCAGTACCAGAGCTCTACCTCGCTGGCTCGCGCCTGGACAATCGTCTTGCTCACACCACTGCCATGTCTCGCGGTTGTGACGCTGCTTGATGTCATTCCGATCGCACCACCAAGCTCCGGACTGGCACATAGCCACTTGTTCTGGCTGCGCTGTTTTCTAGTTTGCACACTGGCGGACACCGCGCTCCTGGTGCAGCTACGCCAAATGGTGCCGCGGCTCACAGCCACAACCATGCAACTGGTGTGGATGCCATCGCTGGCCGCAGTATGTGGGAGCGTCATTGTGTATTCGTTGGCGTGTGCGATCGGATTTCCACTGCCTTTCAGCATTGTGCTCGGCACACCGGGCCAGTGTCTGGCAAGCAGTGTGTGTATCGTCGCAGTTTGGGGGGAAATCATCCGCACAAATCGTGAAGTTCGCAAAGAGGTCGTCCGATACTGTGTCTTCGTCGGCAAGCAAGCGTCGCTAGTCCTCGCGTACTCCGGCTTTGGTTACGCGTTCAAGAATGTTGGGTCAACCAGTCAGCTGGCACTTGTGCTGTCGCTGCCGCTTCTCAAGCTCACGTTCAAGAACTGGATCAGCCACAGCGTCCAGCAAATCGAAGACTTCCGGCCCGAGATAATCATCTTCAACGTCGAGATCTTCCATGCGTTGTCCGTCGCGACCTTGACGCAGACTGTGGCATCAACATCTACGATTGCGCTCCTCGTGGCGGCCGACTTCTTCCACGCGTGCGCCTCCTTGCGTCGCATGCACTCACTGGCGACGCCGCGGACACAATCAAGCACCCACGAATCATCACCTAGACCGCGCCTCGCCATTCGCAGTCTCTTCGTTAGTGCGCTGAGGTGCTACTTGAAACCACAAGTGGAGCCTCAGCGTATTGCACCTACTGTCGACGCATCTGAATCGAGCGAGCTCGAGAAGCACGAACTCATTCATCTCGCGCTCTGGATTCTGGAAAACGATTGCAGCATTCTACAGAATGCGGGGATCCGCATTCGCTCACGCCCATCTCTTCCATCGGCAGCAGGCTCAGTGGCAAGCTTCGAGCCTTGGCTGCTCTTGGGAATGCATATCGGGGGCCAGGTGACGCAGATTTTCCCAAGCAATTCAGCGCTACAAGGCCTTTCGCCAGGCGGCAGCACATCGCTTCCAGGAAGCCAAGACAGACCTCACGTAAGCGAAGCGAAAAGGCGCAGCCTTGAAATACTTAGCCCAGATCAGAGATGCGAGCGCGTGCAGAGAGCGTTGCGTCTTTTTCACGTGGCCGAGTTCGTCACGCTCGTCGAGTACACGGAGGTGATGATCCCAGTCGTCTACTGCTT
>JAASGO010001008.1:0-11461 GCA_023334245.1 Globisporangium cederbergense | reverse complement strand
GCTTTGTAAACTGGAGAGCGTGTGCGGCCAGAGTTCCATGTTACAGTATTATCTGTCCCTCCCCTTTCCTCTTCTCCACCCATCCCACAGTAGAGCATGGCTCGTCTGGCGAAATGCACGAGAGATCTCGAAACGCCGCAGAAGGCAGCACCAACCGAAATGGAATGGATGGTCAGATGGACGTGTATGTGTGCGTATCAAGGCTGACCTGCGATGGCTGACATGTGTGTGCACGCGCGCGCATACTGCTGGGAGTGCTCCAGCCTGGAGCCTGGAGTGTATATGGTGTGCGACCGCCACCAGATTCACCTATCATTACTTACAGACAAAGCGTTGTTCGTACAAGCATTGCCTTCGCTAGTGGGGCTCAACATCCCACGTTTGCCCCAGTTGCTGAGGCTGCGGGTGAAGTTGGACACCACATTAACGCGCGCTTACTCTGGCTTGGTCGACTCGACTTTCCGCCGTGGCGGCATGCCTTCTGACGGCAAAAAGCTACGCCTTGGTAAAAAAAGAAGAAAGAAGCGTGTCCTGTTGCTGCCGAATGCGCAGATGACGTGGAACACTCGCCTCCCCTTCCGCCTCCTGACCCACCGCAACGAGTTTCCTCTCGCTCAACAGGAAGCAACGCCAACGCCAAACACAAGCAGTTGTGCTTGCTTGCGTGTGCGGTTTGAACACGCCCCCTCGCAAGACAGGCAGAGTGGAAACATTGCGGTGCTATGCTATGGCGGACCTTGTGGCTTTTGGCGCTGCTGATACAATAGGGAG
This sequence comes from Globisporangium cederbergense, assembly GCA_023334245.1. NCBI lineage: Eukaryota > Oomycota > Peronosporomycetes > Pythiales > Pythiaceae > Globisporangium > Globisporangium cederbergense. The sequence continues at coordinate 10,690 of JAASGO010001008.1, read as the reverse complement.
GGAGCACTCCTCTTCTGCTTGTTGTTGTGGTGCCCTGCTAGTGCACTACATATTTCGCAATTTCACAAAATGTGCAGCGCTGTTGACTTGATTTGCATCGCCATTTTGAACCGCGGGATCAATCAGAAGTGGATCGTCAAAGAAACGAGAGGATGACAGGACCCACACTGCTGGTTTCGATTGATGTATACTAAACATAGGATGTTTGTCTAGCCGTAAATGCCAAAAAAGCAAACTGGAAGTATAGGTGAGGATCCCACACAAGGGCTTTTAGATTGCTTCATACTGAAAGTAGTGTATCTGTCCAGACTGTCATTTGAACTTGATGCACACGTGACTGACTTGACTCGCGAATCTGTTGATTGCGGCGAGTCAACAAAAACAGCTGTTCTTTCTTCTGCCTCCCCCTCTCTCGCCGGCGTACCGTACAGCCTCTTGTTATTGTTGTTGTTGCGGCGCTCGCTACAAAACAACCAACAGCCAAACAGTGGCGCACAAGTGCCTGACACAACAAACAACAAACAGCAAACAACAAGCGCAAGCCCTCCGCACTCGCGAATTGGACGCGACCGAAAGCAGAGCAACAAGGCCGATCGACGGTTTCCTCGTCCACCTCTCCCCCTCGTGTGCTTGTGAGTGAGTAAGCGACTGCGACCACAGCGTTTCTTCTACGGTTTGCTTGTTTGGCTACACAGCAAGCAAGTGCGTGTGCTCGCTCGTCTGACTGTCTGTCTGTTTGTTTGTGGGGAGAACAAGCAACCCAAAAAATCGAAAGAAAAGCAAATCAAACAGGCTTGACTTGCTCGTTCGTTCGTGTGGAGATCGCCATCCAAGCGCGCTTTTGCTGTGACTCCGGCCCCATTGATTGACCACCTGCCAGCCGACGAGAGAGAGAGAGAGAGAGAGGCGCACGCAAGCGCGTAGCACAAGACACAGCGCGATGGCCGGCGCAAACCGAAGGGAGAAGCGCGCGAGCGACCGCCGCACCGAGCGCAACAGCAGGAACAGCGGCAGCGGCAGCGCAAGTGCAACAACAACACGAGCAGGTACAACAACAACACAAGCAAGCGCAAGCGCAACAACACAAGCAAGCGCAAAGCAAGCAGCAACCGTAGCCAGCGTAGCCCATGCAGCGAGTGCGCGCGGTGTGTTGAAGCGGCTGCCGAGCGTCACTCTCGAAACTTCCTCGCTGTGCGCGCACTTCCGCGCGCAGTACGGGCGCTTCTTCCGCGTGCTGGACGAGGCGAACGCGCCCGTGATCGGCCTCTCACCCGACGGCCACATCACGCTCTGGAACAAGAAGATGATGTCAATCACGAGCACGAAGCCCAGCGAGGCGCTCGGCCGGCCCTTCCAGGAGTTCATCTTCGAGGCCACGGCCTGGTCCGCCAAGGAAATGATCGACGCCGTGCTGCGCAACCCGAGCAAGACTGTGCGCGACGTGTGCATCCCGCTCAAGACTGCCGTCACGGGTCGCAACGTGCAGGTGCTTACGAACTTCACGGCCGACATGGACGAGGACGGCAACGTTCTCGGTCTGCTCGCGATCGGCCAGGACGTGACCGAGTGGCGCGTGCATGAGAAGCAGTACGCGCGTGTGATCATGCAGGCGAACGCGCCGATCATCGAGCTCGACCACGAGGGAAAAGTCACGGTCTGGAACGCCAAGGCTGCGTCGCTCACGGGATATACGCTCGAGGCTGTCATGGGTACACCACTGCTCGATTTGGTCTACGAGGACTCGCGCCCGCTCGTCGCTGACGCGATCAAGCTCACGCTGAGCACGGGCGTGCCTGGAAGAGACTTTGAGCTGCCACTCGTCACGTCCACGGGCGCGCGCGTCGAGATCATGCTCTGCCTCACACCGCAGATCGGCGACTCCGGTTCAGTCATTGGAGTCGTTGCAATCGGTCAGGACGTGACGGAACGCAATGCCAAGGAGATGGAATACCAGACGCTCATCGACTCGGCGAACGCGCCGATCTTTGGCGTCGACACGGAGGGCCGCGTTGTGATCTTCAATAAGAAAGCCGCCGCGATCAGCGAGTATGAGCCTGAAGAGGTCATGGGCGAGGACCTCGTGTCGCGGCTCATCTCGGAGGACTACCAGTCGGCAGTCGCGGCTGTGTTCCAGAAGGCGTTCCTGGGCGTCGAGACCGCAAACTTTGAGTTCCCGATGAAGACGAAGGACGGACGCAGCGTTGAGATCTTGCTGAACGCTACACCACGCTATGACCACCTGGGCCAGATCTCAGGCGTCGTCGGTATTGGCCAGGATATCACGGGCCGTCGTGCGCAGGAGCAGGAGTATAGCCGGCTCATCGATACAGCGAACGCGCCGATCTTTGGCGTTGACAAGGACTACCGTGTGACAATCTGGAACAAAAAGGCGGCAACGATCACCGAGTACACGAACGAGGACGCGATCGGCGAGGAGCTCGTCAAGTACATCCACGACGAATTCCGCAGTGCTGTCGTGCAGGTGCTGTCTAAGGCACTGCAGGGTACGGAGACGGCGAACTTTGAGTTCCCACTGATCACAAAGAGCGGACGACGACTGGAGATTCTGCTGAACGCTACCCCACGATATGACCACAGTGGGAACATTACGGGTGTCGTGGGTATCGGCCAGGATGTGACGGACCGCCGCGCACAGGAGCAGGAGTACATTCGCTTGATCGACACAGCGAATGCGCCGATTTTTGGTGTCGACATCGAGGGCCGCGTGAACATCTGGAACCGCAAGGCCGTGCTGATCACCGAGTACTCTGCGCGCGACGTGATTGGTGCGAACTTGGTCGACGAGTTCATTCCGCAGGACTACAAGGTCGGCGTTAGGGACGTGCTCGTGAAAGCGCTCGAGGGCGACGAGACGGCCAACTTTGAGTTCCCGCTCATCACAAACACGGGCCGCCGCGTGGAGATTTTGCTGAACGCGACGACGCGCTATGATGAGAAGGGAGAGATCATCGGCGTGGTCGGCATTGGACAGGACATCACGATTCGCATTGCCCAGGAGCAAGAGTACAGTCGTTTGATTGATACCGCGAACGCGCCAATCTTTGGCGTCGACATGAACGGTCTTGTGAACATCTGGAACAAGAAAGCCGCCGAGATCACGCAGTACCCGACGCAGTTCGTTCTCGGGAAGGACCTCGTACAAGAATTCATCTCGGAGGGGTACCGCAACCCCGTCGGACTGGTGCTCTCGCAGGCGATGAATGGTATGCAGACTGCCAACTTCAACTTCCCGCTCATCACTCGGTCTGAACGTCGCGTCGAGATTTTGTTGAATGCAACACCGCGGTACAACGAGCTTGGCGAGATCGTCGGTGTGGTCGGCATTGGGCAAGATATCACGGACCGCATCGCGCAAGAACAGGAGTACGCGCGTCTTATTGATACAGCAAACGCACCGATTTTCGGTGTCGATGAAGACGGACTCGTGAACATCTGGAACAAGAAGGCTGCTGAGATCACGCAGTACACGACCGAAGACGTCATGGGCGAGAATCTGGTCGAGAAGTTTATCACTGAGGACTACCGTGAAGCCGTCGGATCTGTTCTCTCAAAGGCGCTCGTGGGTGCAGAGACTGCAAACTTCGAGTTCCCGCTGATGACAAAGGCCGGACGGCGAGTTGAGATCTTGCTCAATGCAACACCGCGCTTCAATGAGCACGGCAAGGTTATCGGCATGGTGGGTATCGGTCAGGATATCACCGACAGAATCGCGCAGGAGCAGGAGTATGCGCGGCTCATTGAGAAGGCGAATGCACCGATCTTTGGCGTGGACGTGAACGGCTGCGTGACGATTTGGAACCGCAAGACCGCGGACATCACGAAGTACTCGAAAGCAGAAGTGCTGGGCAAGAACCTCGTGAACAATTTCCTCGCAGACGAGTACCGTGAAGAAGTCGCGAACGTGCTCACGAAGGCTCTTAAGGGCGACGAGACGACAAATTCGGAAGTGGCGTTGCTCACACGAACAGAGCGAAATGTGAACATCTTGCTCAACTGGACCGCCCGCTTTGATCAGCATGGGCAGATTGTCGGCGTCGTGGGCATCGGTCAGGATCTGACGGATCGCATCGCACAGGATCAGGAATACACGCGCCTGATCGACACTGCGAATGCGCCGATTTTTGGCGTCGACTCGAACTTATGCGTGAACATCTGGAACAAGAAAGCGGCGCAGATCACGCAGTACTCGACGGCCGAAGTCATTGGGGAGAACTTGGTAGAGACGTTCATTTCGCCAGAGTTCCGCCCCATTGTCGCGGAAGTATTTTCGAAGGCGCTCGCTGGCATTGAGACAGCAAACTTTGAGTTCCCATTGATCACGCGACCCGGTACGAAGATCGAGATCTTGCTGAATGCGACCCCGCGTAATGACCTGCATGGCAACATTGTGGGCGTCGTGGGCATCGGACAGGATATCACGGATCGCATCGCTCAAGAACACGAGTACGAGCGACTGATTGATACCGCGAACGCACCGATCTTCGGTGTTGACACGTACGGCTGTATCAACGAGTGGAATCAGAAGATTGAAGAGATCACGGGCTACAAGAAGGCTGCCGTCACAGGCTTGAACCTCGTCGATAGTTTCATTGTGCCCGAGTCGGTGTACCAAGTCAAATATTCGCTGAACCAGGCGCTGATCGGTCTCGATGTCAGCGAGATGGAACTACCGATGACCACGATACTGGGGGCACCGTTGCTGTTGCTGGTGAATGCGTCCAGTAAGAAGGACATGCACGGCAACATCCGCGGGGTTATCGGTGTCGGTCAAGACTACACTGCAAAGAAGCACATGGAAGCCGCGAAGGTGAACTTCTTGGCGTCTTTCAGTCACGAACTACGGTGCGTCGTGTTTGTTCTACTGTGGCTGGGCTGGTACGTTGTTGACTGACAGATTGATATTGTTCGTTGTGCAGAACTCCATTGAACGGTGTGCTTGGGATGCTGGAGCTGCTTCGCGAGCAGAAGCTTGACAAGATCCCCGAGCGCTACGTGCACATGGCCTACGTGTCGGGCTCCCTTCTGCTCAACCTCATTAACGACATCCTCGACTTATCCAAGATCGAGGCTGGTCACATGGAGATTTCGGCCGAGCCGTTCAAGATGGAGGACCTCCTGGACTACTCGATTGAGATATTCAAGTTCAAAGCTCGAGAAAAGAACATCAAGCTATCGATGCACTGCTCACCGAATGTTCCCAAGTACGTCATCGGTGATGTTGTCCGGATGCGACAAGTGCTGCTCAACTTGCTGTCGAATGCCATAAAGTTTACGCTCGAAGGCTCGATCACGATCAACTGCAGTGCGGTGCCTCAGCAAGACACACCAAAGTCCCACATCAAGCTGCTTTTCCAAGTCACAGACACGGGCATTGGCATGGACGACGAGGAAAAGTCGCGGCTGTTTTCTCTGTTCACCAAGCTCGAGCGAACGCGTAAGAACAACCCGACGGGCTCGGGACTGGGGCTTGCGATCTGTAAGCAGCTGGTGGAGCTCATGGGCGGTACGATTGACGTCGACAGTGAACTTGGAGAGGGTTCCGAGTTTTTCTTCACAGTGGTGCTTGAACGCATGGAAGAAGTTTCACTGGGCGAGCCACAGAAATACCCGAGCATCCTTCTCCTGGATAGCGGCACAGAGCTGAACCCGAACGAGCAGATCCCCAAGCACGCACGGATCCTTGTGGTGGAAGACAACGAATTCAACTGGGAAGTGGTCAAGTGCTTCTGCATGGAAGTGAACCATTTGCTGCAATGGGAGACGAACGGCCGTGACGCGTTCCTCGCGTACAAGGAGCACCACGAGAAGTACGACATGGTGCTCATGGACTGCGAGATGCCGATCATGAACGGGTACGTCGCGACCCAGAGCATTCGCAAGTTTGAGCAGGAGATGAACATCCCGCGCATCCCGATCATCGGGCTCACCGCGTACGCCATGAGCGGAGACCGAAAAAAGTGTCTCGACGCCGGCATGGACGAGTTCATCGTCAAGCCGATCGCCAAGTCAACACTGCTCGCAGCGATCAGCCAGTGGATGCGTGTGCGCTACATCGGCCAGAAGAAGATCCTGAGCCGCGAGCCGAGCGTGTTTTCGGATGACGGCACGGAAACCGGCGCAGCCAACCTAGTGCCGGCATCGACGCATTACGAAGCACTCGACCTGACGCGCGCGATCGCGGACCTGGAGCTTGAGGACCCGATGATGATCAGCCACAACACGGGTGGCCTGCACTTGGCAAATACGGGCGCCATGATCACGTCACTGTCGACGCTGAGCGAAGGGCCGAGTGAAGGGCCGTCGAGCATCTCGGACACGACCAACCACACCCTGGAGGAAAATCGTGACCTGCTCGCAACCGCGTCAGGTAGAACTTCGCTTTCCAACTCGTTGTACTTGGATGCTGTCAGTGAGCTAAACGCTATTGGTGCTCTCTCTCGCGGAATGATGTTAGGCACGTCACCGTACCTCGAAGGCTCCATGCATGCGCCGCGCAAGTCCTCCTACGACTACGACGACCGCGTCACGCCATCCAGCTACTATGGCCCGGTACCAAGCTACCAGACCACCAGCAACAGCAATGACCATGACAGTACGGTGAGAAGCACCAACGGCAATGGCCACGCCAGCCACCACCATCAGCAGGACGACGTGGACATGGCGCTCATGGTCAGCTGCAGCCCCAGCTCACTGGCGTCTACCGCGGCCCCGGAAGACATCACGATCCCCGACGGCGACCCGGTAGACTACGCGCTCGGCGTGGACCAGTGCGGCGGTAATGAGACGCTGTTTTTTAGTCTGCTGGAGAAGTATGCGTCCGTGTGCGAAGAGTACATGAAGCGCATCGAGACAGCGTTCCTGAACATGGACTACGTGGTACTGCGGCGCGAGAGCCACTCACTCAAGGGCTCGTCCGCGTACGTGGCCGCCATGCGCGTGTCGAAGGCAGCGTTCCGTGTGCAGCTGGCGACCGAGCGCGTGATGGACAAGGAGTACCCGCCGACCGACGAGGTCACGTCGCTGCGCAACGCTTTTGAGTTGCTGCGCAAGGAGAACCGCCTCGTGCTTGGGTACCTGCGGCGCAATTTTTCCTTCCCGGCGGCCAACAAGAGCAACAAGCCGAACACGCGCAACCACCGATCGTCACGTGACGACCAGAACGCGTGCGCCGTCATGTAAAACACCAACAAGTGAGAGAGACCAACAACACGTAACTTAAACCCCGTATTCCAGATTTTAGTCACCCAACCACGAGCAGCCAAGCCAAGCAGAGTGAGCTGCCAGTTTTAGTAGTAAGCTCCGCCATGTATACATACTGGATTTTGTATTTGGTTATGCGCTGGTGCTTTGTGCATTGTGTGCGCCTTGTGTGCGCCTTGTGTGTATGACGCGACGTGCTTCTTATCCGACTACAGGCGATCGATCGCTGCCTATTTGGACTGCTGTTTCGAGTCGTCGAAGTGCGTCTCCTGAATCTCGTGCAGCAGATCGTTCATCGCCGACTGGAACTTCGAGTACACAAGGCGCCGATTCGCGCCGATCTGGTCGGCAAAGCGCGCGAGTTTCCTGCGAAAACAACAAGATGAGGCTTACGAGGTGAGTAATTCACAACGGATGAGACACCCCTGCGTACAGCGAACACAGTCTCTTGACACTCACACTTTCTGCATCGTTGGCAAGTTCTGGATCCACGCCACGATGTCGTCGAACGCGTACCCATGCTCCGTGATGAGCTCCTTGGCGTCTTTCAGGCAGTACTCGGAGACCTTCTGGACGATCTCGTCCACTTCCATCTGCTCTTTCGACTCGTCCTCACCAAGAGCGATGCTAGGACTACTGCTACCATCGCGACCTGTACCGCCACTACTGTCTTTCGCTGGTGCGCCGGTGCTACTGCTGCTCCACTCGACCGAGTCCTCTGGGGATGTTGCAGTCGCCGGCGAGGCTGCTGCCTGGCGCTCGCAGTGCTTGACGAAGTCATGGTTGAGAAGCTGCTTGACGCTCCAGCGCTCTGTCTGGTCCTTTTGTAGACATTTATCGAGAAAATCGCGGAAGAGGTCCGAAAATTCGCTCTCGGGGAGGCGTGGGGGCTACAGAAGTAATCGCAGCACAAGTCAAGAGTCAACATCAGAGTGCAGACATACCCAGGGCAAGTCAAACCCGGTCCTCTTCACACACCGGTTCGTTGCGGATCATGTGGAGCAGCTCCCAGTAGCCTCCCTTGGACGAGTACGGGAACCGCCCGAGCGCACACGTCATGATCGAGAGCCCGAAAGACCATACGTCCGACTTGTACGAGTATTCCTATCCACAGCAAGTGACACAAGACAGAGTCAGTCAGCAGCACCACAACCCACCCACCCACACGCAAGCCAGCCAAATTCAAGAACCCACTTCACTAGCGATGCGCTCGGGCGACATGTACGTCAGCGTGCCCACGAACGTCGTCGCCTTGGCCATCGAGTTCTCCATCTCGCGCACGATTCCGAAGTCCGAGATCTTGACGTCGCCAAAGTGGTTGATCAGTAAGTTGCCTGGCTTGATGTCGCGGTGCAGCTGGTGCGTGCTGTGCAGGAACTGCAGTCCTTTGAGCACGCGATACGATATGTTGGCGAGCACATTCTCGGATTTGCACCCACCCGTCTCAACAATGTCCTGGAGCGAGCCGCCGTCCATGTACTCGACGACGATTGACACGTTCCCCTCATTTGGGTTCATGAATGCGTCGTAGAGGCACACGATCTCGGAGCACGCAACGGTTCTCCGGTCCACTACATCGTCCGAGAGCGTCGAGAGGTTGTTGTAGAGCGCCTTGAGCTCCGCGATGAGCTGGTGGCGCTTCTCGTTCTCGAACACCGGGATCACCTTGACGGCGACGAGTAGCAGCGACGGCACGTGCAGTGCCTTGTGCACCACGCCGCTCGCGCCACGGCCAAGAACGCCGAGCTTCACCAGGTGCTTCTTGGCGTTCGACGGCTGCTGTGGGCCAGGTGGGAGTCGGTCTGGAGAGCGCGTGATGCCGCTCTGTTTGATCTGAAAGCCCACAGCGTCAAAAGTGCCCGAGGCTGAGAGGTCGAAGGACTTGTCGACGCGCTCGATGCTCTGCTGCAAGTCGAGCTGGAAGTTCACTCCCAGTCCCTGCACAAAGTTGCGGTTGATACCTTTCTTACCAGAAGATAAAGCTGAAGTTGGTGATGAAGTGGACGCTGGACGGAGCTGCAGCGTGGGGCTCTGCGTCTGCTGTCTTCCTGGAGCACCAAGCGACGCATCGTCGTCACCGTGAGCTGGCAACTCGGAGATCTCAAGCTTGATCTTGGACCTGACACTGCACATGTATCAAGAAGAGCAAAAGCGAGATGTGAGCTTCCACTATGAAAATCAATGCTGGGCACGGCCAGCGCAGCCATAGTACGGTACCTGGGCTTCTTCTCGGGCTTATTGGCTTTCTCGTCCGCTGCTGCTGCTGCACCCGTGGCTTTGCCCTCGTTCGGGTCGCTCCTGAGCGATCTGATGCGCCGGATCTCGTTCGCGAGCGACTGGACACTGCGCACTTTGTGCAGCGACATGTCGTTCTCACTGGCTTTACTCTCGGCCTTGGTGAATGCTGACAAGTGGGGGTTGTTGGACGAGTGCTTGTCTGGCGGTGGCGGCACTTTCTTCGCAGGTTGGCTGTCAACGCCTTTCGATTCGGGTGGTGATGCTGCTGAGGACGCCTTCGTGGCTGCTGTGGATGAAGTGGAGGGCTGCGCGCGCACTTTGTCGAGGATCTTGGGCCGCACCTCTGGCTGCTTGAGCTTTGACTCCTTGAGCACCGCACTGCCACTGCCAGGGCGGCTCAGGGCCTTGGAGTCTGGCGCGTCATCATCGTCAAGGTGACTGGCGCTACAGAAGGTGACAAGAAGGCGATGGCTTCGTTAAATAGAGCAACATTGATCAGACAAGACACATTGTGCCACTCACACGCGCTTCTCGTCCTTGGGCACCGCAACTTTTGACACCAGCGAGCTCTGCAAGCACAACAGAACAGACATCCACAAGGAGCACGCCGTTTAGGGAGGATCCACTGCAGTGAATGCTCATGTATTTTGACTGCTGACAACCTTCACGTCCGCAGGCTCGCGAAGCTTGGACCTGCCAGGCTGCTTGCAGCCAATGCAACACAAGATGCATAAGTGCGAGTAAAGCAGCCAATCAGTCAGTTTCTCAACAAGCAGCAGTGCATCAGAGACGTTACCCACCAGTGCCTTGGCGTCGCTCGCGTCGTCCTCCACGGCTTTCATGCGGCACTCTCTGTCTGGGGTGGATCAAGACTCTCTGCACTTCGTTCTTGTCTGTGTATCGGTCTATCTGTCAGGTCGCAACCGCTTTTGTGGCCAAGGGCGTCCTTTCAAGATCGCGATCGCCACTCCAATCGAGTTGGCGACAACATGAAACCAATTCGATAATATTCTCAACTCCAACATGCTCAAATTGAAAGCGTGTAGAACTTGACTACAAATATGCGATCCTAGGACATCTGGATGCGCAGTGCCGCCCTGAGCTTCTCCGGCGGCGTGTCGCTCTCGCTCGGGTACGTGGGCGTCTTGGCGCGGAAGTTCTCAGCCGCCTGGCGCCTCGCCGCAGCCTCTTTCTCTCTGCAGAGCGCCTGCTGCACGCGCTCCAAGGCCGC
>JAASGO010001007.1:0-11461 GCA_023334245.1 Globisporangium cederbergense | reverse complement strand
CGCGTTTTGGGCCATCGGCTCGATCCTCGCGCTCTTGCTCGCGTACGAAGTGGAGCCAGTGATTGGCTGGCGATACGTGCTGGCGATCAATACACTCTTCCTGTTCTACGCCGTGCTGATCCACCGGTGCATCCCCGAGTCACCCAAGTGGCTAGCGACCGTCGGCCGTTACGAAGACGCCGTCAAGGTCATGCGCGCCATCGAGCACTCGTGCAGCATCTTCCTGGACGCCGAGGCCGACAACACGATCCTCACAGGCGGCAATGCGGGTATCCCAGGTCTCCAGCGCACGATCACTGCGGGTATCGACAGCGTGTGCACAAATGCAGACTTGGGTAGATCCCAGATGATCGTGCACTCGCCCAAGCAGTCGTTCTTCAAGCTGCTCGTCGACCGCTTCCGCATCTTGTTCCGCTTCCCGTACTTCACGCGCACGATGGTGCTCTGGGCCGTCTGCACGGGCATGTCGCTGACCTACTACGGCGTCGACATCTACTTCCTCGACCACCTCAAGGACCGCGTCGTGAGCGAGAGCGGCCGCAATCTGGTCATCTACGGGTCTGCCGTGGCGCAGATCCCAGGCTATGTGTTGGCTGCAAGACTCGTCGAGAGCCTTGGGCGCCGCAACACGCTCATGACGTTCCTGCTGGGCGCGTGCATCGGCTCGCTCGTCGAGGCATACGTGACGTCCACGACCACGGCGCTCTTTCTCTCGAGCTGCTGGCGCTCGTTCTTCTTCATGGGCGCCTGGGGTGCGCTCTACGCCTACGTGCCCGAGCACTACCCGATCACGATCCGTGTTATGGGCTCGGCCTACGCCTGGGGTATCAGCCGCATCGGCGCCTTCCTGGGACCGTACCTCGTCATCTGGATGTCCGAGCGCTGGGCGTTCAGCATCCCACAGGTCGTCTGGAGCCTCTGCGCCGTATTGTTCATTGTGATAGTCGTGCTGTACTTCTTCGGCGTCGAGACGGCGGGCCAGCAGATTGACGAGACCGAGCGCATGCGCAAGTCCAAGGCGCGCGCGGTCTGGACTCCAACGTTGAGCATGCGCGAATCGCTACAGCACTACTCGATCTTGGAGGACCCATACTATCACAGCCTCTCGGCCGTCGTGTAGACTTGACGGTGATAGTTGATAGCGGATAGTCGTAAGTTGGCTAGGTTAGGTTAGGTAGTGTAGCATCTCTATGTGGCGATGCGTATCAAAGCGTTTCTGCCGTTTGAAATATGTCGAAGGTGCTATGAGATAGATTTGCTGATCGATCGATTCCTTAACTGAGAATAGTCTCGTGGTCCTTAGGCTTCACAAGCCTAGATGAGGCTCATTCTCGATGTCGGAGCCTGGATTCTGAGAACAAGTCCCAGTGACGTCGCTGTTTGCTTGGGGACCCACCATATCCAGTGGTCGCGTACTGGCTTCGACCTAATGTCTCCACGCGACTGTCGCACTAGTGCATGGCGCGTGTCTGTAGCGTAGCTGCTCAAACACCTCCGGGAGTACTGTATCCGTTTACAGTGGCGCACGTGCGTGGACGTCAATAAAAGCCACCTCGTGAATGGGTCTAAGCGTGCAAATCGCTCCTCGTAATCCTGTCCACACCTTCGGACCTTCTCCTTCGGACCTTCTCCTTGGGATCTTGTTCTGTGGGATATAGATCAGCTGAATGAATTGCATCTGTGGTCAGTAGTGTGAAGCGCCTAATCTCCGACAAGATCTCTATTGCAGGGCTGCATCTGACATCGGAACCAGCCGGCGCTTTGACATTGTGAATGAGAGTGAGATTGGCTGACTGATTGCCTCTCGGTCATGCACTCAGTATCGAATCTGCTACGTGTCTAGACCACCAGCGATTACCAGGTCTTAACAAGCAGCGACCCCAAAGTATGGCGCCGACGAACCGCCAGCTCTTCGTCGCAGGCCAGCTCATCGCGCGGCGGCTCGACACGCTGGGCAAGCTCCAGTCGGGATGCGGCGGCCTCTCATCCTGGTTCGTGCGCATCTTCTTCGTGGCCGGCGGTGTCTGGGTCATGGCTGCGGCCCAAACCCTCTCCTTCGCGTACCTGATGGGCGTCTTCTCGCTCGAGCTCCCCATGAGCAGCACGCAGGGGGCACTACTAGCCACCGGCGCCACGATGCTCGGCGCCTTCATGGGCGCGTTACTCTTCGGCAACCTGGCCGAGGTCCACGGTCGCAAGCTCGCGATAGTGTCCGCCTTCACGCTCGCGCACACGGCGGGGACGCTTTGCGCTGCCGCCCCAAACGTCCCAGTGCTCACAGCGTTCCGGTTCGTCGTCGGAATGGGGCTCGGAGGCCAGCAGCCAATCGTTTGCGCACTTGTCATGGAGCTTGCGCCGGCCAACGCTCGCGGTCGCGCGCTCGTGTACCTGGACGCGTTCACGGCCATTGGCTCGACGCTCGCGATGGTCTTCTGTCGCGAGATCGAGCCAAGTATTGGCTGGCAGGCGGTCTGTGCCTGCAATGCTCTGGCGCTGCTGTACCTGCCCGTGCTCTACTACTGCGTGCCCGAGTCCCCCAAGTGGCTCGCCGCGGTCGGACGCATCGACGATGCGCTCTGCGTACTGCGCGAGATTGAGCACGCGTCCAGCGTCTTCAACGGCGAGGAGGCCGACTTCGCCATCAAGAACGTCGTCGAGGCCAAGCTCAACGCCGGCGGACCTGGACTCCTCAACGCAGCTAGCATCGCTACGGTCTCCACCTCAGCCAACCACATGGCCATCGAAATGCGTCGCCCATCGTTCTTCAAGCTTGTGCGTGACCGCGTACGCCTGCTACTGCGCTTCCCGTACCTGGCGCGCACGCTCACGCTCTGGTTCATGTGGACCGTGCTCGCAGCCACCAACAGCGCCATGTGCGTGTACCTGGACGAGGACTTCGTGAGAGAAGTCTCCGCCAAATCCGAGAAGAGTCTACTGAGTTACGGCGCGCTGGTCGCGCAGCTTCTAGGCAACCTGGCGGCGTGCTCGCTCATCGACCGTATCGGTCGGCGCCCTACAATCATCAGCTTCGTGCTGGTCGCGAGCACTGGCTCGTTGCTCGAAGTCTACTTGACGCGCACGACGCCGTTCATGCTGTTCTCGAGTTGTCTGCGCAACTTCTTCTTCTACGGCGCCTGGGGCTGCATGTTCGCCTACACTATCGAGTTGTACCCGAACGCGATTCGAGTCATTGGCATCGGCTACGCCTGGGGGATCAGCCGTCTCGGCTTCTTTGCTGGGCCGCACGTCGTCTTCTGGCTCATGGGTAACCTGGGTGCGACCAAGGAGGACGTGACGTGGGTGCTCGCGGCGCTCGCGCTCGTGGCTGCGGCCTCGATCTTCGCCTTTGGCATCGAGACCAAGGACCACGACGCCGAGCGCGCGCGCTACCGCACGTCGAGCACGATCACAGACCGCACAAGCGCGGGCGAGAGCCCCACGAGCGCGCCTTCATACCAGAAACACGACGACGAAGACGACGATGATGAGCTCATCGCGATCGGTAAGAACCGCCCACTGCACTTCATCTGATAGGAGGACGAGGACAAGGGCAGAGGATCTTGAATCTAAGTGTGGCGCCTTTGGGCCCAAGGTGGGTATGGTGCCAGTTAAAGTAAACGAGTATTCTGTGTTTTTTTGTATATTTCTTCTTCTCCTTGATCTATCGTCGATTTTATCCTGTATTCCGTTTGGAATCTACTGTACTCCGGTCAAGTTCGTCTCTACATACTAGTATTGTACACCTCAAGAGTTGCCTTATTAGCGGGAAGGAGGAGGCTAAGCAGGTGGTGAGAAGGAAGGAATGGCGGGCCAGAACCGCCGTTGGCGTTGCCACGTGTGATCATTTCCGAAGTATAGTATTGGCCAAGCTGACTCGACACACAGCTTCACGCGAGCGAGTCGTTCGGACAGGCATTCCCCATTGGGAGCAAGAGTCAGACGCGGAGCGTAAACCACTTCTCCCCAACTATAGGAGAAACTCAGATCGCCATGAGGGATGGCAATCTCCCCCCTTAACGACGCATCTCTGGCCATCAAAGCAGAAGAGCTGGCGTTGGATCCACAGGAGCGATTTGAGAGATCAACCCACTTCTGTATGCAAACGAAGAGTATGCAAAAGAAACTATTTGCATCGATCTGGGGATGAACGTGCTTCCTCTATGCCCACCATCTCTGGCCGTTTATGAATGAGGGCTTGGCATGTTGGTGGCGCCCATGTCGCTTTGAAAGACAAAATGCAGATTGGTAATGAAGGTTGTTGCTGTGGTCAGGAATACTCCATCGGGGATAAGATGACTCGCTGCTGCCAGAGTGTATGCATACAGACGAGTCACTTGAACACGTAGCAGGCTGAATCTAGTTAGAGTTTCGATATGGATGTAGCGCGTGCACGAAGTCATCTCTCTCTCTCTCTCTCTCTCTCTGTGAGCGTCATGTCCATCATTACGTGTTCACTCTCGCCCTCCAGAGCAATCGTGTGGCTGTCTCCTCATTCTCCCTCCTCAGTGGTGCTGTATCTGTCCGTTCGTCCGTTCGTCCGCTCGCCTCTTCTCTGTGTCCACCTGCGTCACATCAAACAGATTCGCCCGCCCGCCCAGCACAAGTCCGATCGACGGCGAGCGATCCTCACGATGGGCAATCTCCACCTCGTGAATCAATTTTATTGGTTCACGAGGAACTCTCGATCCTCTTCGCAGTACCACACTGGACAGTCACAGTCTCTTAATCTGTCAAAAGAGCGAGAACGAGATCGCCAGCCACTCGGTCATTCCTGGATTCGCCGGCTGAGTGACAGGTGATCCTCCCTCAGTTCAAGAAATCTGCTGACAAGCATGACTGTGGTCTCCCGCCACGGATACGTCGCCGGTCGGCAGATCGCCAAGCGGATCGACGTGCTCGGGAACCTCCAGTCCGGCTGTTTGGGCGTCTCCTGGTGGTTCGTGCGCGTCTTCCTGATCGCCGGCGGCGCCTGGGCCATGGCCGCAGCCCAGACTGGGTCCTTCGACTACATGAGCGACTCGATCGAGGCTGATTTTCCTATGACGCTAGGGCGACGCGCGCTCGCGAGCAGCGTCGACATGCTCGGCGCCTTCGCGGGCGCAATCTACTTCGGTAGCCTCGCGGATACGCACGGCCGCAAGTTCTCGCTGCTCATCGCGTTCACTCTCACGCACACAGTTGGGGCGCTCTGCGCTGCGAGCCCCAACTTAGGTGTGCTCACGCTCGGCCGCCTCGTGCTCGGTGTGGGGCTCGGCGGCCAGATGCCGACGATCTGCGTGCTCATGATGGAGCTCGCGCCGACCAACATCCGCGGCCGCGTGCTCGTGTACCTGGACGCCTTCTGGCCCATCGGCACGATTTGTATGGCGGTGCTCTGTCGTGAGGTCGCCCCAGTGATCGGCTGGCGGTTCGTGTTCGCCCTGAGCGCCGGTGCGCTGCTGTACTTACCGCTGCTCTACTACTGCGTACCCGAGTCCCCCAAGTGGCTCGCAAGCGCGGGCAAGTTCCACGAGGCCGTGCGCGTTCTAAGAGCGATCGAGCAGCAGTCCAGCGTGTTCCACAGCGAGGACGCCGACGGCGCGATCCTGCGGCCGCCCCACGAGGCGCTCGACGACACTAGAAACGCAGCGAAACACGTGATCCTCCAGATGCACAACCCGTCGTTCGTGGTGTTCGTGGCCACGCGTGTGCGCCTACTGCTGCGGTTCCCGTACCTGGTGCGCACGCTGCTACTTTGGTTCGTCTGGACGGTACTCGCGATGATCTCCGGCGCCATGTGGGGCCACCTGCACGAGCTCCTGGCCTCGGAGGTGCTCGTTCCCACAGACAAGGAGTTGCTCATCTACAGCGCGCTCGTGGCGCAGTTGCTGGGGAACCTGTCGGCGTGTGCATTGATCGACCGCATCGGTAGGAAGCTCACGATTGTGGGCTTCCTCGTGTTCGTGTGCATCGCGTCACTCATGGGAGCCTTCCTGTCTTCCACAAGCTCGTTCATGTTGATCTTCTTGAGTGGGCTGAGCAACTTTGCGCTCTTCGGCGCACTCGGCTGCCTCTACACGTACACACCCGAGCTCTACCCGACGTCGATCCGCGTGATCGGCATCGGCTACGCCTGGGGCATCAGTCGTCTGGGCGCCTTTGGGGGACCCTACCTGAGTCTGTGGATGGAACACTCGCTACACTTGGCCACGACGGGGGCCGTCGCAGTCTTTAGCGGCCTCGTGCTCGTAGTTGCGATCGCGGTGCTTGTCTTTGGTATCGAGACGACAGGCTACGACGCCGAGAAGGCCGCGCGGCGTTCGTCGGGCTCGAGGACCACCACCACGGACCAGCGACGTGATGGCGTTGACCTCAATAGCACGGCCATGCTTGCATACCACAAGCACCCCGTGGATGGGGACGAAACGGCTGTGAGCCATCCTATCCATTTCATTTAACGTAGCAGGCATAATAAAAAAATAAACTATTGCCTACCACTGCTTCATTAGCCGTTCGCTGCCTTAGCTCTTGAACCTGGCTGCCTTCTCTATCAGCTCTACATTACAAGTCCACTTGGACCACGAGCTCGAGTCTCTCAGTGGTAACGGTTGTCGTCACGACCGGCGAGTCGCCGCTGATGCTCTGAACGTACGGCAGCGACGAGCTGTTGCTGTTACTGGCGAAGGAAGACGTCCACGTGGACAGGAAGAAGTACCGGATGTGGACAACCTCGTCAGCGCTGCGCGATACTTGGACGAAGGGAAAACTAATGGTGGTGCTCGACTGTCCGCTGTAGAGCTCCATGAGCATCGCTTGCAGAGCTGAGAGTGACGCGTCATCTCGCGTAAGATCCGTGAAAACCTGGGACCTCTCAACGTCGTCGTCCGTATCGATGAGGAACTGCAGTGTGGCTGTGAAGTTCGAGTCTGGGAACGTCAGCGTCTGCTCCATGGGCGTGTACCTCACCACGAGTGCGCGGCTGGGGCCGTCTGCGAACACTGTCGGAACACTACTTAAACTGCTGCTGTTGGACGTCGTCTCAATGGGACACTGCGAGCTGCTCGTGCAGAGCACGCCATCGAGAAACAGGGCTAGCGTTGAAAGTGTCCACTTGTCGTTGCCTGCGGAGCCAGACTGTCCACCCAGGCATTGCTGAAGAAGCGGCGACAGGTCGTGTCTGGCTGGCGACGTACTATTGCTACTGTTCTCTCCAGCCGAAGCTTGAAGCAACAGCGACGCGTAGAGCGCAGGGTCCGAATTGGTGGCTGCGCCGAAGCACGCAGAGAGTGCTCTGCACTCGAGCGACGCATTACAGGCGTCCAGTTTGGCATAGCAGGCACTGCATGGCGAAGAGGAGGACGCTTGGGCGCTACTGGCGACTTGGGCGCGATCGAAGAATGCGCCAAGGCTGCTCTGGTAGATACGGATTGTGACTGCAGAATGTCCACCTGAGCTAGTCGTAGTTTCTATTGCTGAAGTTGTCGAGGCTGCTGAAGTGTTCACTTGGACGTGTGCAGAGACAAATGGATCCAAGTACAAGTGTCCGAATGCAGTGAACGCATTCTCGGAATGTCCATCTGCATCAACAGAAACCGTGACGACGGGCAAGAAACTCGACTTGTGGACGCTCACTCGTCTGCTGCTGCTGTTACCACCCATCGAATCAATTTCCACGCGCACGTCCAGTCGAAATCCACTAATAAGTGCCTGCTTTGAGCTCTCAGCACTACCACTGAGTCCAGTAGCAGAGAACTCCAAGTGGAAGCGCAGCAGGACAACAGCCACTGTCGAATTCGAGCTTGAGGTCACGAGCGGCTGGGGTAATGACGACGTGTCGGCGTACAAGATCCACGGATACGACGCTGAGACCGCCGTACTCTGGTTGGAAGCGATCCTCGGAGCCGCGACGTACAAATTCGCGGTCGAACTCGCTGTTGCTGTCGATGCTTCAGACTCTGACGCTGCCGGTGGTAATATCAGCGAAGGCGACGAGATCTCCACGTTGCTCTCGATCTGGCGGAGGACAAACAGAGGCACCTCCGAGTCGAATTCGCTCGTGAACCGGATTGCAATGCACTCAACAGACGGCGACGCGTCGGTGGTAGCGTAAGAGCACGTTGGCGCTGAGGACGCCACTGGAAACGTCAGCACGGACGGATTCAAGCCTTCGAGCGGGTCCTGATATCTGTACACTCGAGTTCCTGAGCTGTTGGTAGCCGAAGGCGACGAGCCTAGACGCCCCGACTGTACCTCGTTCTCCAACGAGAGCGTGATGCCGGGTAGCTTGGCGTCGAGCCACGACGGCGAGCCGTCCGCATGCAGATCTGCCACGCGGTCAACGACCTTTAGACGCTGCTGCGTGTACTCGCCAATTGTGTGCTGAAACCGCTTTGAGAGGAAGAGCGCCTTGATGCCCTTTCGTTGGCTCTCGTCTGCGATCACCACCTTGTACGAGAGCAGCAGAAGCGGCTCGCTGCTCTCCAATGAGGCTTCTGTGGGATTTAGGCTCGTTGCCTGAAGCCTCACGTGCTCGTCGTATATGACGACTTGCTGGAAGAGCACGAGCAGCGCGCAGCGAACGCGAAACTGGTCGAAGATGCTATCAGCGACCTGAGCGGTCGTGACTGAGGCATTGAGAGCCTGGTCTGTGAGTTCGAGCGTCAAATTCAGCAGCACGAATGGCTCTGGCGCCACTGTTGATGTAGAGGTTGATGAGGTATTCTGATACGAAGTCAGGGCGCACGTGGCGGGGATGGCATCAGCGGTCGCAACGCTCTCATCTACGCCGATGCTGCCACAGAGTGCTGCTCCAGGGTCGCTGGCCACCTGACGCTGGAGATTCTCAAATAGAACTGTCGAGTCAGTCGAGCTCAGCGTGTCGACATGAAAGCTCAGCGTCGTTGACTTGGTGTTGATCGGGTCCAGCGCAGTGACAGTCTCGTCTACGCTGTCTCCGTCATTGTGGCTCGCACTGTTGCTGTCCATCATTGCTGCTACTGATACGAACCCAACGCTTTTGAAGCGCACTTGGCAGCTGTAGCAACCATTGAGGGAGAGCCACTGGGCGAAGCGCTCTAAGATGCGCCACTTACGCCTCGCCACCTGCATGAACGGAATATCGTTCAGCTCAAACGCCATCTCCAATGTGTTGTGACTGACCACGGCTGCTGTTGTTGAGCCAGAGCCTGTTGAGCTAGTAGATGGTAGGGAGTAGAGAAGTCCGCTGGCTAAGTCCACGTCTATGGCCGCGATCGACCACTGCGGCTCGGCAGCGCTGAACGCCTGGGCCAACGAGCTGTTGCGCAAGTACCCGTCGACCGCAACGCGAAAGGACTCATCGTTCACGTGCACCTCCACGTCGACCACACTCGCTGAGCCTGAGTGGTAGGCACTGAACGCCACGGGGGCTCTTGTGCCACGGAGGAGGATGTCCGAGGGCGTGAGCCTCAGCGGCAGCAGCGCCTTCGTCAGCAGGAAGCGCAGCCGCAGGTTCTGGAACGCGTCACGCGATGGCTCATAGTACAGGGAAGTACCAGTCTGAATGGCGGCACTAGTAGTTGTCGAGCCTGAAGAATTGGCACCACTGACACTGCTGCTGCTGCTAATGTAGGCAGCAGGGACGACAGCGATTCGTGCCGCGATCCAGGGCTTGAGGTCGATCGGATAGAAGCTCTCGCCGTCCAAACTCACGTCCACGAGCTTCATCTGCGATCCAAAGAGCGTCAAGCTTGCGATCGTCACGTTCTGCCCTCTCACGATAGCCCCGTAGCGCAATCTTTGAATAATGCGCTCGCGCTCCTGGTCGATCGCGGCCGCCAGCGTAACGCTATCGCTCAAGTCTTGCGACCCAGACGCTAAGCTCATAGGATCCGGGATTGCGGAGACCCCAAACGATGCAAAATACTCACCGCGATCGCTCTCTTTCAAGGCGCTCGTCTGCAAACTCTCGAGCTGCACGCGCACCATATTGACGCCCACGACGTCGCTGAGCTGCTGCCGTAAGATCGCTTCGCCGGCGAGCAGCTGACTCATAGAGATCTGCTTGGCTACGAGCAGCTTGGCGCGCACGCGTGGACTGGTTCTATAAACGCGCTCGAGGGTCATGGATGTGGCCGAGGCGGCGTAGAGCGCCCGCCATTGAGTCCATGTGAGGTTGTTAACGTCTACTGAAGCCGTCGAGTCAGTAGCGTCGACCTGACTGAGTGCTAGTGCGACAGCGAGCAGAGAGAGAAGCAGTCGTACTGCCGCGAGGTAGTAGCTCCCAGCAGAGTCGCTGCGCGGACGGCAGTGCGCTCGTCTAGACTGACGCTGCTTGCAGCAGAGAGAGGCCATCGCCACAGCAGCAGCAGACTGGATCTCGAGGACGCCGTTGGCAACGCTCGCACTCGCGCTCAACAGCTCCGCCACGTCCTGCTACTGCATTCTGGCAAGCGACTTGAAGACTCAACTTTCCTCGTTGTATTTGTTTTGTGTATGGCATACAACGAGCGAGAGAAGAAGTAAAAAACCCTCCAGGAAGCCTTTTCTTCTTTAAACCCAGAAAAGAGCTTCTTGCAGAATTGGAGAATCTGGAAACAATTTCGCCAGTAAATAAAGTCTAAATGACCTATTTGAACCAATCAGACCAGTGGCTAACCGAAATTTGACCTCAACTAAACCTAGGAAACAGCATATATGCGCTAAAGCAGGTTAGTCATTTTCGGGCTCTTTTTGACCGAAACGCTAAAAAAGTTAGTCACTTGAATAGTGGCCCCAGATCCAAATCCTGCGACGTAGAGTGATGGTTTCTTTATAAAGCACTCGCTCTTCGCTCTTTGCATTGCTCAAGTTACACACTTCATTCCAGAAACAACACTCCCCCAGCACCAAGCACACAGCAGCAACAGCATCATGTCACTCACCAGTAACCCTAGCGCCACCACCCACGTGAACAACTGTGTGTGCTTCTTTTCTGCTTCTCTACAACGCCTTACAAGAACAAACAAGAAACAAGCTCCCTGGAAACAAGCGCCGACGACATGGCCAGACACGCGAGGCAGCTAGAGCAGTAGGAACACGCAGGTATTCCAGAGGACGCTCCTCCGAAGAGGCAGAAAGTGGTCATCGAACAGCACAGGATTTCTGCGGCGTGGGGGTGGAAGGAGAGGCTGCCGGGAATCGGATGGAACGCGTTGGCCCGACTAGGTTAGCCCTATCGCTAAGAAGGGAGGTCGAGCATATCGGGCAAGACACTGAAGTATCACATGATGAGAGCACCGCCCAAGACGCCAGTCAGCTTCCGGACTTTTTTCTGTCGGGACCTCCCAGCCAGCCGCTATTGTTCACAGTGGCGCAAAACTGAAGGAGCTCTGGCTCGTCCTCTCGAGGATCGAGTAGCCTGACATCGAGTCTTGTGGCGTGGGTGCAGCCTCCATAAGCGGCGCTCGCAGCGTGAACCCTCGCGGCCGCAGTCGCTCTGCGGTATCGTCGATCTGCTGCCCTG
>JAASGO010001006.1:0-11483 GCA_023334245.1 Globisporangium cederbergense | reverse complement strand
TTTGACAGGAATTCTGCTTAAATAGCAAACCCGACCAAAATCGAATTCTCCTCTGTAAAATGTATACTATACTAGCAGATTTGAAAGGGTTACGGTATTTCAACCAACCAGAAAGCTCAATTGAACTTATATATTTATTTCAGCCAGTTAAGTGACGATCGGAAATATCTGAGTAGGATAAATATGCTCCAAGATATCCGACAAAATAAAAGAAGTGGTCCACAAAAACACCAAAAACCAAAACGAGAATTTTGGGAGACCTAAATTCTGGGAAAAAGAGGGAAATCCAAGATGAGGATGAAAGGAGGAAACTTTATGCAAACGAAGCGCTACTTTTTTCCTTCTTGACCTTCACAAAGTATGCCATACAAATACTGGTATGTTCGCGGCGAAAGCTGGAATTTCCGCGCTGTATTTGGTTTGTGTATTGCATACAACGAGCAAGAGAAGAAGGAAATATTTTTTAGGAAACTTCTAATTTTTGCATGCGCGGGTTTTAACTGATGATTTGTTGGGTTTTATTCAGATGGTTCTAATATGTGTCTTGTACAGAGGCTCTAGTGGTCTCAATCACCAAGTGCGCTCTTCATTTCCATCTGCTTCCGCTCCATCGAGCCAGATGCTGATGTCCACCTTGTCAACGGGCAGTGATCGGTCCACATGGCGAGCGCCACTCCTCTGCATGACACTGCCACCAGTGCCAAGTGCTGACCTCCCATGCTCGCACTCGCTCTCTCGACACGACACGCGACGCGTCCTTCCGCTGCACGCTTTAGTTCGCGCTCACTCACTCACTCGCCCTTCTGCCCACCAGTTCGCCAGTAGGAACGAGAAGAGACCATGCGCCTTGCCACCGGTCGCCGCCTGCAGCGCCTTGCAGTCCTGAGCGCGCTGCTGTTCTGCATCGCGAACGCACAGACGTTCACGGGCACGACGTCCGTCACGTTCGCCGACCTGGAGAGCAGCGCCAGCAGTGACGATGACGCGTCCACCGCTGGCAACGGCGGCTCGGCCACGACCCCGGAGCCCAGTACGACGACGACAACTAAGAAGCCAACGACCACCACCAAGGCCCCAGCCAGCAGCTCGAAGCCCAAGACGACGAGTAAGACCAAGACGACTGCGTGGCAGATGAAGACTGTGACGGCCATCCATGCGCGCGTGCAGTCGGACGAACCGCTCTGGGACGACGAGCACGGCGCGTACGTATCCAAGTTCGGCTCCTCCTTCGACGAGCAGTACCGCGGCGCGCTGGACACGGTGAATACGGCGAGCGTTGAAGGCGCGCTCATGTACGTGCAGGCCGAGGGTATCAACGTAAAGGAGCAGAGCGTCAAGTGCGAGCGCAAGAACAAGATGGAGTTCGTCGTGTTCTACGAGATGCAGATCGTGCAGACGGCCAACTCGGTGGCGCAGTACCAGGAGCACGCGCCCACGATCGAGTACTGCCCGTACGTGGCCATGGACGTGAACCGGTGCACGCCCGTGAGCGGCAACGATAAGCTTCCGAAAGAGTGCTACCAGTACAATGGGCTCAACGATGAGCCGAACCTGGGTCCGTGCGTGGGTGGTGAGAGCAAGGACTCGGACTTTCGCGCGCCGTACCCGAATACGTACTGGTTCTCGTTCCCCAACAGCTGTCCGGGCACGTCACGTACAGAGAAGACAGACAAGTGCCGTGCCGCGCAACCCGGCGGACTGTGTCCTTTCGGCACTTCCCCCGATGGCAAGGCATGCACATACGCGTACAAGATTCTCGGATACATCAAGCTGGATGACCTCGTGGGCATCACGGCTCTCACGAACGAGGCAACCGGTGACAAGTACAAGAACTTTAAGGAGTTTTGCGAGGCCGGCGGTGTCGAGTTTGACGCCGAGAACGACCAGGGCTCGCAGACGCTCACGGTCAAGGCCGCGTTGCCCTTCTGGAAGGATCCGACGAGCGCCAAGGCGAACCAGGCGCGCTTCCAGAAGATGGTCTCGCTCTACAACAAGAACGTCAAGCAGAATGTGGCCACCATGAGCGCGCTGCCATCGGTGGCCCAGCTGCAGCAGACCAACCCATCGTGCTACGAAAACAACATTCAGTGCGCGAGCAGCCAGTACGGCTGCAAGCGTGTTAACTACTACCAGGTCTGCGAGCTGTGCGAGGGCGAGAAGGACGACACGTGCGTGGCCGCGCCCGAGGGCTTCTCGTTCCCGACGCTCGCCGTGGACACCAAGTTCCAGCTCGACCCTAGTGGCTCTTTGGAAAGCGGCAAGTTCCTCGACAAGAACAACTCGACGTCGGGCTCGGAGGACGAGAGCGCGTCCAGTAGCTCGGACGATGGAGACGTTGAGGCTCTCAACAAATCCACCGGCAGCGACGACCTCACCATCGAAGGCTCGCCCACGCCTGCACCGACCCCGACCACGACGTCGAAGAAGGCCGCCACGACAAGTGATGCTGTCCAAGCGTCCTCTTCGTCGTTGAGGATGATGGCTGTGGTGATGAGTCTCGTGCTGATGGCGAGCAGCAGTCTGTAACCAGTCTAGCTAGGAGACAACGAACGAGATTTCCAGGTATGGGAATACAATAAGCGCATCTACCGACCACCACTCGCTCGAAGCCGTTCGTGGGAGCGAGTGGTGAGTAGATACTTTGGCGGGGCAGGCAGGCGGTTTGGTTGATTGTACACGCGAAATGGTGAGTCCTAGAGATGGGTAGTGGGTGTAAGTAGTGTAGACAGATAGGCGAGTGTGTGAAAGCGAAATGAACGAGCCCGTTGAGTTGCAATCCGTCGTCAGTGGGACGTTACAAGTTCCCAAGACAGCCGGGTCGTATTCCTAGCGCTCGCAACAACAGAAGACTGTGACACAAGACATTTCTGTATCGCCTGCGTACCCCAGGGCGTCGAATGCATGCGAGCGCGACCGAGAGCGGCGAATGGAGAGCAGCGCAGTCGACCATGCGACGCCGTCCGCACCTGCCAAAGCCGACCAGAGCCACTGGGCTGCGTCGGCCGCCACGACCGCTCCTCCCGATCCGGCACGAAATGCCAATGGCCACAGTACTGGATCGAATCGGCAGACGGCAACCTCAGCACGCCCAAAGTCGGCGGCGGCGCTGAGCCGCAAGCTGCTGCTGACTACGAGCAGCATCAGCAGCAGCCAGCGAGAAGACACCACCACCAGCAACATCCACAACAACAGTAACAACAGCGTCCGAGCCAGGACGCAGCAGCACGGGGCGAGTGCGAGTCCGAGCGTGCGCGTGCCCAAGGCCACGTTCAACAGCTCGCGCGTGGAGATGGACCACGAGGACCAATTTTGCACCAAGTTCAAGTCCCCACGGTCACTGCTGCATGGCCCGCGGCCTCCGTCTGCGTCCTCAGCCTTGGTCTCCAGCAGTATCAACAGCAGTGTTATGCGGCCCAACCGATTTCGCGACACAGATGCACACAACGGAGATGAAAGCCGTCCTATGAGTGGCTCGTCCTCAAGAGATGTGCGCGTGGGCGTGATCTCGCAGCGCGTGATGAAAGAGGAGATCGAGACCCAGCGCCGCGTCACGAGGCAGGTGCAACGGCAGTTCCACGCGCTGCAACACACACTCGCAGAGAAGCTCAAGGAGCTCGAGCTCGTACGGCGTCACTTGAGCTCGTTCGAGGCGCAGATGAGTCTCATGACAGCGTCGCCAACGCAGCTCAGTGGTAGTACTACGGTGGTCAACTCATCACCCACAGTCGTGGTCCTGACCGCCGGCGCGCAGAGTGGAGGCAGTGGCGCTCGCCATCGCGAGAGCATTGCAGCGGCTGCGGGTCTGAGTGAGAGCCCAGCAGCTCCAGTTTCAATAGCAACGCGCCTGAAGGACCAGGTACAGCGCCAGGAACTCTACAAGAAGAAGCTCAAGCAGCTGCTCGAGCGCCTGAGTCGCCACGTGCAGTTCTTGCAGGCGAACCTCGAGGGTTTAAGAATCAAGCAGGCAAGCACGAAGCGCGAGCTCCAGTTCTTCCAGGCGAAGCTGCTCCAGGAGCGTAACCACTACACCGAGCTCGAGCACAAGCGGCACGAGCTGGTTGAAGCACAAGCCACACTCGCGCACAACGCAATGCTGGTGCTGAACTCGCTGCGCGAGGAGATCGCAAGCCGCTCCATGATGAGCAGAAGCCGGTACGAAGCCGACCGTCGGCGAGAGGAGCTGCTCACGCTCGTGCACTCGAGTCCAGCCACTCGCTCGGGCTCATCGCGCACTGCGTCCGCCGATCGAGGAGCATTGACAAGCAGCCTAAGTCTCAAGAACAGTCTTCACGTGCTCTCGGTGGACAAAAGCTCGAGCGACTTTGCGCCGTCGTTCTTCTTCTCCACTGACCATGGATGCAAGAGTCCGAACACCACCGTAGCGACTGCGATGCCGTCAGGTTTTCTGCACCGGAGCAACTCGGTGGACCTGCAGCAATTCCTGCACCGCGAGGTCTTCATGCAGATCTACGAGGGGCAGTACGCACATGTATTGGAGGAGACCGGCGAGTCCGACCTGAGCGTCGTGATCGAGCGCTTCGTGAGCTTCAAGGAGACCAAGCGCCACCTGCTGCAGATCGAGAGCGACGTCTCGGAGCAGAACGCGCAGCTCGAGCGCGAGCGCGAGGCGCACAACGACCTCGTGCGCAAGCTGCGCGTCTCGGGCATCGCCGAGGTGGAGAAGCGCAAGAAGATCCGCGACTTCCTCGAGCAGATGCACCACGTGAAGGCCCAGGTGAAGGGCCAGGCCCGGGACAAGTTTGTCGAGCAGCTCAAGACCTTCTCGTGTACGTTTTTGCGGCTTTGATGGCCAGTGGTGACTGGCTGTTCTCTCACCTCTTGATGTTTCTGTGTGTGTGTGCGTGTGTGTCTCGTTAACAGATGTGCAGCAGGGTGTTAGCAATATCATGGAGCTCTTCAAGTGCCTTGATGACAAGCCTCAAGCGTCTAGTCCACCATCTTCATCTGCTTTGACGTTCCCACTCGCAGCAGGAGGCTCACCAGCGATCGTGGCGCACTTGCTGGAGGAGATGGTGCATTTCTGCGTCCACGTGGCGCGCAGCAACCCGAGTGAAACACCGACCGTGTTCACGACCGAGCAAGTAGACAAGCTCCGCATGTTTGTCTCGGATCACCTGAAACCGGACTTTCGCAAGCGACAATCGAGGCTCCTGAACTCCATTGAGTCCTCGTTCGGCGCGCGGAAGTCTCCGGCTTCGTCGCCAGTGAAAACAGAGTCTTTAGCGGCTCAGGGTGTTCTGAGCACGCTGCTTAAGGCGAAGCGCCGACGGTCATCCATGGAAGACGCGGTTGGCCGGAAGCCCTCCCTGAGCCAGTCACCAGTTGTACACAAGAGTGGGGAGAGAGGTCATGCCATCAGTAAGACCTCGTCTGAGGTACGAGCCCCCAGAGCAGGCAGAAAATACTCTGGCGCCCAGCAGCTCGGTAGTTGTAGGACCAATGATGACGGTAGAGCGGATGCCGAAGTGACGGATGACGACGAATCTCTCGTGTCGAGTGAGAGCGACTCGGAGGACGTGCGTCGTGACATCAAGCGCGGCGAGAAGGACACACTCCAGCAAGTTGAGGTGCTGTTGCGGACGTTCGACGCCAAGCAGAGCATGAGCAGTAGCAACAGTGTAGACCACCAGAGCACGGCTGCTAAGCTCAAGCACCGCCGGAGCGTTGGGCGACATGATAGTCTACACCTCGTGACGGTTTCTGAAGGAGGAGGAGGCAACCTGGGTCTATTGGCGACGGTGAGCGACACTCGTCAGCAATCAACTGGTGAAACTACGGCGATAGACAAGAGCGCGAGGCTTGAGGCCGTTCACGCATTCTTCCGTGAGAAGCGGCGACGCGAGCGCCAAGAGCAGCAGCAGCAGCGCGAAGTGCTCGCGCTTCTGGCTGAAGCCGCGTACAGCACCAAGATCGTCAGCAACAGCAGTAGCCACATGGATCCAACTGGGGGTACCGGCACTCGTGGCCAGGCGACTGGAGCCAATAGCTCAACTGGCGGCGGTTCAGGCAGCAAGATCAGCGGCCCCGTTCGGTCCAAGGTCGTCACGTCCATGATGCCGCGTAAGCGTAGCAACGGCGTCGCCGCACTCGCGCTCAACTCGGTTATTCAGCAACAGCAGGTCCACGCCCAGTCCAGTGCTATTTCCCAGAGCAGCTCCGCCAGTCAACACGATCAGCAGCAGCAGCAGCAGCAAGCCCGCGGCTCAGCCCCTATACCTCGCAAGCCAATTCGACCACCAAAGACTGCGAGGTGACCGAGTCTCACTCAGCCTTCGAACTCGCACAACTTTGGAATACCAGTGAATCAATTTCGCATCCAAATATAGTGGTGGAAATGGGGAAATTGGTTGGTTGTGTTCGTGATTCAGAGAGAGAGAAAAGAATCCAGTCAGTAACTCCCGTAGGCAGTCTCCAATATTGATACAGAGCGCGTATCACCCAAAGCGTGCGGCATCTGAGCCTGGCGCTGGGCTTTCCCAAGTTTCACGCGGAATCGACCTCTCCAGCTCTCGATTCTCTCCGCGACCAGCAGACGAAGCACAGAGTTCATATTTCAACATTCGCCCTCGCATGCTTGACAAAGTAGTGCCGCTCTCCGCAATACATATAGCGAGCGTACTCTCCAAGATGTGACCGGAGGGAGCTGCCAGTCATGGATGGTTTCGTGAGCTATGAAGGCGCGTCGAGTCCATGGAATCGATCGAGACCGTGCCTTTCTCACGCGTCCCCGTGTACGATTACGAGTAGCTCCTTTCAGGAAAACAAGCAAGACGGTGTTCGTTTGTCGAGTGGACGAGCCAGCCGAACGGCTCGGCTTTTGTCGCACCCACCTGCTTTCGCAAGAGGAGCGAGAATTGCGCTGATAGAGAGCGAGAGCAACACCACCACCGACAACAGAGACACAGACCAAAGCCTCCTTCCTGTTGCGAGGCTCGTAAATAAATAAATCGCTAAAGAGCCACACATTCGGGACGCACATTTACAACACAGCAGCGAGGGGCTCGCTCGCTCTCCATACTTACTTCGCACCTACACAGCAAGCCCCTCTGCCGCTGCCGCTTGCACTCCCGCAAGTTTGGTTTTTCAACACGACAGCTTTTCACACCCACTTTTTCCGACCGACCGACCGACCACGGAAAACCCGGGCTGGTGACTCTCTACTGCCACCTTAATCCAGGCTTTGCTCTCGTAATCCCAGCAAGAGCAGGATACACCACCTGAAACTAGGGCAAATCCAAAAAAAGTACAAGCAGTCATCAACCGGAATACAAATTTGGGTAACGGCCACCTTACTCTAGGCTTCCATCTTGCGACTTCTCCTCACAAACTCGAGCTTATCCACACTACACTAGGCTCCTTCCTATTTCAAACCCACTTTTGAAAATTTTAGGCGAATCAAATCAAATCCAGCGAGCGGCTCAAGCTCAAGCTCATCCGAAAGAGCTCTCCCGTCTCTCACTCATTCGCCAACTCGCCGTCCGCGCCGCAAGCTGTCCGCCCGTCCAGTAGCCTCTCTCCATCTCCACCATGCTGCGCAAGTTCGCCGTCATCAGCGCCCTCGTGGCCGCCGCGCTCTCCGTGGGCGACGCCGCGCACTTCCACCTCAAGGTCTCGAACGACAAGGCGGCGACGGCGGCAACGGCCTCGTCGTCCAGCGGCGCCAGCACCAACGCCTCCGCGAGCGACGCCAGCAACTCCAACACGTGGCACATGAAGCAGGTGACGTCTATTCAGGCGCGCGTGCAGGGCGACGCGCCGGCGTGGGAGCCGACGTCCAAGACGTGGCTCTCCAAGTACGGCTCGACGGTCGCCGAGCAGTACCGCAACGTGCTCGACACGGTCAACACAGCCAGCGTTGAAGGCGCGCTCATGTACGTGCAGGCCGAGGGCATCAACGTGAACGAGCAGAGTGTCAAGTGCCAGCGCAAGAACAGCATGCAGTACGTCGTATTCTACGAGATAAGCATCGTGCAGCCGACGTACGCGATCTCCGAGTCCCAGTCGCACGACCCTGTCGAGTACACGGCGTTTGTGGCCATGGACAGCGGCAAGTGCACGCCCTCGGGCTCGGACATCCCGGTCGAGTGCAAGCAGTACTACGGCCTCGACGGCGAGCTTAAGTACGGCCCGAGCGTCGGCGCGAACCTCCAGACCACGGACCCGCGCGCGCCGTACCCGGGCAACTACTGGTTCTCGTTCCCGAACAGCTGCGCGGACCAGCTCCGCGACAAAAAGACGGACACGTGTCGTGCCGAGCACGTCGGCGGTCTCTGCGCGCAAGGCACGCAGCCGGACGGCGACAAGTGCTCGTTCTCGTACAAGATCCTCGGCTACTTGAACATCGACGACCTCGTCGGCATCACGAGCATGAAGAGCTCGGCCGGCCCAACGTACGCCAACTACACCGAGTTCTGCAAGGACGGCGGCGTCGAGTTCGACGCAACGAACACAGGCAACGGCTTCACGGTCAAGAGCTCGCTCAAGTTCTGGGAGAACCCGGGCGACAAGGACGCCAACAGCGCGCGCGCCAAGGCGATGGTGGACATGTACAACAAACTGGCACCGAACGCCAAGGTGGGCACGATGACGGCGCTCCCGGAGATCGCCGACCTCGTCAAGGCGAACCCAAAATGCTACGAGAACAGCGAGAAGTGCGCGACGGCCAAGAACGGCTGCCGCCGCACGCTCTACTCGCAGATCTGCGAGGTGTGCTCGGCCGCGGGCGACGGCTGCGAGGTGGCGCCGTCGACCTTCAAGTACCCGACGCTCATCAAGCCAACGCACGCACCGACACCTGCGCCAGGCAACGGCAAGTCGGGTTCGGGCTCGAGCGGCAAGGACAGCGACACCATCAAGCCGGACGACCTCAAGAGCGGCGCCGTGGCGCACGCGTCGACTTTCGCGTCTGCCGCGCTTGCGATCGGCGCCGTCGCCGCCGCTCTGCTCTAAGCGGAAGGAAACCCAGAGGAGCTCTTCAACAGCTCCATCAACGCTTCGCCTTTTCAAAAAGTGAGTGAGTGACCCTTTTGTAATGTACTTTGCGCACGCCTGCTGCCTCTTTTGCCCAGTCACTCTCTTCTCTTCCTAAGCATCATCGAGTGATCGCAACAGCAGCAGCAACACAAACAGACAAGCAAGCGCGCGTGAAAAGGTTTCTGCCTATGGGTCCAATGGCCAAGGCTCTCGTCCATTTTGATAGGACTCTGTGGTGGACAAGTAAAATCCAAACGCCAAAGGCTCTTTCCCTTTCATACTCGATCATACCACTCCTACCACATTAGAGAGGTCAACTTCCCCCCTGACTTTTCCAACTTTCAAAAAAGACGCGAGCCAGCAAGTACGAGAGCATGGGCGGGAAGCGCGGCGCCTCGCTTACGACGCCCGGCGCTCATGCCAAGAAGAAGAAGAAGCGCAGCGCAAGCCTGGCGAATGATGAGAAGCTCGCGCTCTGCGCCTACGCGGCGCAGCACGAGTCGCTGAGCCAGCGGGAGCTCTGCGTCTGGGCGCAGCGCGCCTTCGACCTGCCGTGCGCGCCGAGCCAGTCGACGGTCTCAAACGTGCTCAAGAAGCGCGACGCGCTGCAGAACATGGTCTCGTCTGAGCTCGCGCTCAAGCGCCAGCGCGTGGTGAAGCACCCGGAGCTCGACCGCGCGCTCGCAAACTGGGCGCTCTACGCGATCCAGCAGAGCAGCCAGCCCGTGACGGGCAACCTCATCAAGAAGAAGGCCGCCAAGTTTGCCGCGCTGCTGTATCCAAGCAACTCAGAGGGCCAATCAATCAACTTCTCCAACGGCTGGCTCGTGTCCTTCAAGGAGCGCCACGGGCTCAACGGGCTTAAGAAGAGGGCGAAGGACAAGGAGCTCGCTGAGCGCTCGTTGCCGGATCTCCAAGAGCTCACGTCCATGTACCACCCACGCGACGTGTTCAACTTTGATGAGTTCGGGCTCTTCTACGACTTGCCGCCAGACCGTATTGCCGCGGACGCAGCTGCGGCTGCAACGACAGGCGCCAAGCGACGTCGCCTCGCGATCGCAGTGTGCGTGAATGCGGACGGCAGTGAGAAGATCGAGCCACTCTTCGTGGGGCGCGTGCGGCACCCGAAGAGCTTTAAGGGTCAGAGCGCGCAGCAACTAGAGCTCCGCTACGAGAGCAACCAGCAAGCGTGCACGAACGAGATGGTGTTCCAGAAGTGGCTGCAGCAGTTCAACATGCAGATGCGCGACGAGGGGCGCAGCGTGCTGCTACTGCTGGACACGGCGTCGTCGCACGTGATCACGGGACTGACGTTCGACCATGTGAACATCGCGTTCTTGCCGCCACACGGCGCGGACCTGCTGCAGCCGCTAAACGCCGGCATCGTCACGGCGTTCAAGCGGCGGTACCGGCGACTGCACCTGGCGCACGCGCTGGAACGGTACGAGCAGGGCGAAAAGCACATCTACGCGGTGGACCAGCTCCAGGCTATGAACTGGAGCAAGCAGTGCTGGGCCGAGATCTCGCAAGAGACTATTATCCAGAGCTGGCAGCGCACGCGTCTGCTTGGATGCGACGAGTCCGCTGCTGGCATTGCCGGACAGCAGCAGCTCCATCGACCGAAGAGCCGAGAGGAGCAGGAGATCGAGGACAGCATCTACAAGCACATCGTGTGGCTGAGTGTTGCCAGCCCGATGACCATGAGCGAGCTTTTGAACCCGCAGGACGAGAACAGCGTGCACGCCGGTGTCGAAGACGAGGATTTTGTCAGCTGCGCCATCCAGAGAGAGTGCGAGTCCGAGCAGGAGCTCGAAAGCGAACAGAACGAGGCCAATGATGCCGATGATGCCGAGCCGCAGGCGAAGCTCACCGACGAGGAGAAGCTAGAGCACGTCTCCCAGGTGCTGCGCTTCATCGACGACCACCAGTGCGAGAGCGCGACCGGCAAGGACCTGCGCAAGGTGCAGCGCGCGCTGCGAGAGAAGATCGCGGCCCAGCGACGAATGGGGGAGCTGGTGCTCTGAGTACTATACCCAGTCAAGTCGGCAGCGCTGTTCTTTGTTCCAGAGTAAGTGCAAATGCCTTATTTTTTTTGTATGCAACTGTGTTGGATCTTTGGCTGCTGGTTGTCTTGTGCGACCTGGAGAGTGGCAAAGTGCTACTGGGAGACCGTTGGTGTGGTGCAAACCGGGAACGACAGCGTCGGAGCAAGGGCAATAAGATCAAGTGGGAGGCATAGACATTTCGTGTACTACCGAGCTGAAGAACCAGGTATGCAGCGAAAGTGACAAAAGGAGAGCTTACACAAAGACACTGACGAGCGCCAGAGACGGTAACAGCGGATGCGCTAGCTTAGACGGCCTTGATGGTGACGGTGATCGGGTAGTGGTCGCTGTTGGTGCCCGTGCAGGACGCCGTGTAAAGGTCGTTGTTGAACTTGACAGCAGTCACGCTCGACGACAGCGACTTGGACACGAGGATGTGGTCCA
>JAASGO010001005.1:0-11511 GCA_023334245.1 Globisporangium cederbergense | reverse complement strand
CTCGACCCGCTGCTTCTTGTGCTTGTTCGTCATGCATGAAGACTTGTTAGCTTTCACGTAGACGAGGTTGTCGCACTGCTGAAGTTCGCGCTGGACTGTGCGAACACTCGCGTCAACTCCAAGCTCCTGGTGAAGCTGATGGGCGGTGAACTCACCGGTAACAGCGTAATGCTTCAAACGGGTGAGGTCGTGGGTCTTCAACTTGCGAGGTCTTCCTGGGCTCTTCTTTGTGCCGTACGCGTCAGAGTTCTTCAGAAACGCATGCACAACAGTCTTAGATCTTCCAACAGCCTTGGCAATGTCTCGGATTGACATCTTGATGTTTGCGTACGCTAAAATCTTGCCTTGCTGCAGCTTCGTCAGCCCTGGAGCTTTGCCCATCGTCTTGACGCCCCCACGGCTAAATAAACAATGTCATAGGCGAGGGTAATACTCACTGTCCCTTGCAGATCGATTGTAAGCCAGTAGCATCGCGCATTCGCCCCCAAACAGCTTTACCTTGCACTGTCCCTATCTTTTGTCGCCCTCTATAAATTTATACCGGCTATTTCTGTGGCTCTAAGAAGCCAAATCGAGCTGCGATTTCACCACGAGAATGCTCCAATGACGTTCTCTAACATACTAGAAAAGCTCGTCCGCAAACACAAAACTCGAAAAAAATCCACATAATTCAACTTTTTTTGCTGTCCCTAACTTTTTGACGTGCACTGTACTTATCTACACAGTATCATTTTGGGTTGGTTTATTAACCAGTTTAACATATCTAAATTCTATTTTATTAGCAAATTGAAGTGTAAATGGCCAATACGTTGCAGAATTGATTCGGTGTGTGACACATTAAGAAAATTTCTCCTATGGTGATTTTCCATGCTATTCAAGTTTGCTCGATCGATTCGTTATACCTTTGTAAATACGATTTGTCAGTCGAGCTCCCAAATCTTTGATTTTGTCGCGACCACTCGAATTTGCCAGTATATATGAAATAGCAGTATTATTTCATGTTTGATTACTTTGTTGACCATAATTTTTTTGTGATCGTTTGTTTTTGTTCTCCAGGCTTTTCACACTCTCTTTGGTCATTTCTTAAATGAAATGCTGTTCCTTTCTCAATTGGTTAAAATGGCTACTTTTCTCAATTAGAATTTAAAACATCAAAGTACTTTATAGCTCTCGCTCATTGTGGCTTGTACTTACAAGTCACCCAAGCGGCAAATGTGGGTAAACTCAGCCCTCTACAGATAAAGCTATCCCGAGCTGTTACTGGTAAGAATGCCGCGAGCTATAGAGGAGAATTGCCTCCATAGTATTCATGCTCGCGATGCACAAAACCCAAAAAATATCTCGAAAGTAGCTTAACTAATAGAGAACACTAACCCGACCTAACAAAGCTGTAAATGAAGACTACGGATGCAAAAATCTATATTTACAAAAAATAATCACTAAGAACCAGTAAATTCATAAATGGACCCATGCTCCTGAATGAGATGAGATCGAAGCTGAGAAAGCAGGAGCGAGCGAGCGAAGGCGGAAAGAAGCGAAGCCCGTCGCGTGCGCTACGAGAGAGAGGATCGCGCTCCCGACACCCTCGTCGTCCGAGCAACCCCCGCAGCAGCAGCCGACCATGGAGGTGGTGTCCACAACCGGCACACCCGCCCCGCCGGCGCTGCCCGGCAACTCGTCGCCCGAGGCGCGCACGCGGCTACTAGTGCGCGACAACGAAGAAGCGCACGCCGTGCGCATGAACGTGCTCAACAGCAGCGTGGCGGAAGCACGCGACGCGCGCAACACGCGGCTGATCATGTGGGTGATCACGCTCGTGAACGTGCCACAGATCGTGGCGGCCGCGGTCATCATGGGGCTCAAGTGGAAGGACGAGACGCTCTGCTACCGCATCCAGATCTGGGTGCTCATCCACACGATCCACCTGGCGCTCACGCTCGCGCTCGAGTGGGTGCTCTACTTCCTTAACGGCACAGATGCGAGCAACCGCATGATCCGCTGGCGGGAGCAGTATATGGCGTACGTGAGTCAGCTCAAGTACGGGCTCGACCTCGCGGGGCTCTTCTGGTTCCTCGTGGGCAACATGTGGGTCATCAGCGACGGCGCGCGCTGCGACGACGGCTCGACAATGTACCACCTCGCGCTCTGGATGATCATCATCTCCTACGCCAAGATCTTCCTGCCATGTTTGCTGCTGCTGGCGCTGTTGCCGGTCATTTGCTTCTGTCTGCCCTGCGTCATCCGCCTGCTCAGTCGCCTGCAAGACCCGATGCGCGGCAAGGGCGCTACCAAAGACGTACGTAGCATTTCGTTTCTTATCTATGCTACTGCTTGATTGCGACTGACATGCGAATGAATATGGCTGGCTATTTACATTTATTACAGGTGATCAACCGGCTGAAGACGCAAAAGTTCCAGCCGTCACAGTTCGCACCCGAAGACTCGAGCTGCTGCATCTGCCTGAACGAGTATGAGCTGCAGCAGGAGCTGCGTGTGCTGCCATGCGCGCACCACTTCCACAAAGACTGCGTGGACGAGTGGCTCATGGTCAACTCGACGTGCCCAACGTGCCGCACGTCCATCTTCGACACCAGCAATCCGAACGGGGCTGGCGCCGCCCACGGCACGGAGGCGGACGTGCTGCGCAACGTTTAACGAGCGCAAAGCAATGCGAAGAAAGCGAACGAAAAGTGAAGGTGGTAGTGGCTTTATATATTTGATGACTGGGTGTGCGCCAAGCTCTGCCGCTTTTGTATTGCCTTGTTGCCTTAAGTCGTGGACGCGGCGTTGAAAGCCTTGAGGACGCGCGCAGTCTCGCTCTCGAGCGTGCCGTGGCACTGCTTGAGCATGTCTTCGTGGTTGATTGGGTACGAAAGGCACACGATAGGAGATAGTGTCACTAAAGCGAACAATGAAGTCCAGCAGAAGCAACTCACCGTCGATCTTCTTGGTGTGCTGCGCGATGAAGGCGTCCGCGTCTGAGATCAAGTGCGTCGCCTGTGGAATGAACGTCGCTATGCAGGCAGGCAAGAAAGAGCGTAAGAGAAAATCGAAGCTGCCTCCTCAAACCACAGACGTCAGCGCTTCTTGCCTGCTGGAGTGCCCGAGGCTTCATCCCGTTGATCCGAATGTGGCTTCGCAGTCGTTGAGCTTTGCACCAGCTGCCAAGAAGAGCCGCACAATGCTGTCAGTCACTTCCACACAACAACTTTACACAGGATGGAAATTGCATTAAGCGGCTCACATGAGAGAGCGCGACCGCCTCGCCGTTCAGCAAAAGCAGATTTGGCAGCAAGCTCTTCACGCGCATTACAAGATCGTCACTCGAAGCCATGGGATTGCCCTGCAAGTGCAGACTGCAGAGTTGCGGGAACTGTCATTTGAACCATTTTCCATAGGATGAAGCAAATTCAAGCTCACACATGGATGGAGACAGCACAGATTCTCTTCTCGTACGTACTTTGGGTGCGAGTGCGCGGAAGTCGAGCATGGTGATCTCGTTCGTCTGCATCCACATAACGAATTCACTCGTTAAGGCCGTGGTGTGCAGGTTGAAAATCAGCATTGTAAGATTTAGGTACCGCAAGCGAGAGCTCTTCGAGTGCAGGGCACGGCGGGAGGTCATCTGCAATCATGGTAAGACAGTCAGAGCGCGGATCAGATTACGAGGGAGGGTCGCCATCCATCGGTCTGTGTAGGTAGAGTATTGCACCAATGCTCGTGAGTTTGTTGCTGCTCAAGTTGAGCGATCGGAGCGCCGCCAGCGACGGGAATCCGTCGAGCCTGCGCAGCTGAAGGTCGCATAGTGCGTGCATATATGACGAAGAGGCAGTGAGCTGCTGGATAGCGTGTGGTTGATTCACTGAAAGCGCTTACCTGATTACCACTGAGGTTGATCTCGACGGCATTCGTGCACTTGTCCAAGTGCGCGAGGCGCCCGATGCCTATGCGAAGGATCTCAATCGGTCAGTTCATTTGCATGAGCGCCATGTCCACCACTGGACCTACGTACCGGCATCTGAGAGGTCGAGCAGCGTGACGCAGCTAAGGTCAAAGTGCTTGCTCCGGCGCTTGAGTAGGTCTTCCGAGAGCTCCATCGCGATTGCCTGCCTCTCTTAAAATGCAGGTAACCAACTGGCCAGTCGCCTTCTCACTCCCGCACTGATCTATTTTGCTCAAGCAAAGCCAATACTATGCAGTTGAGCACACAAAAGATTTATTCACGCCAGCCATCATGACTGGCGTATCCCTTCCATCATGAGTGGCGTATCCCTTCCATCGCGGGTGAAGCCAACGAGATGTATCCACATGAACAGAGAAAGCTTCATGACCTCACACTGATTCTACGACTCACTCACGCACACAGTCTGCCTAGTCCTCCAACGCATCCTCGTCCAAGTCGTTTCCATCTTCGTCATCATCACCTGAGCCAGACGAAGAGCCCTCGGGGCCATCACCTTCATCGTCGTCATTACCCAAGCCGTCCGCGCTCGAAGGCGCTGGAGTCGTGTTAAATGGGCACAGGCTCTTGAGGAACTCGGCAGGGGTCGTCTGCTGCTTGCTGTCGCCCCCCAGCGCTATCAGGCACTCTGGCAGCTTAGCTTCCAGTAATTTACTGATCGCCGTTGGGCAGCTGCGTCCGCTGCACACATGGCGCTGCTGCATGTCGTCGGTGGGGAGGTCTGCGAACGGGTAGAGCTTGAAGCCCGTGTCCATTTGGCAGGCGTGGATGATGCCGCCCTGAGCGGCGGCTGTCTTGGCAATGTGCTCCAGCTCACTGGACGTGCAGGAGATCGACGCACTGACAGAGACGGAGGCGAGCGCTGCGAGGAGCGTAAGCACGAGCACGAGCACGGACGACACGACCTTCATGGCACTGCTTATTGCTTGATGTAAATTGCGGGAAATGGTCGTTGCGAACCGGCCCATCAGGAACTCAGCAAGAGTTTCATGATGAAGCCATATAAAATTAACTATAACAGTGTATATATTGATAGAGGTATCAAGTGAAGGAAAATAATAGCAATACTCCATTTTGCGTTTGTAGCAATACCAGCTTATAGCATAATAGAGGTTTACGACTGACTTGTTTCTGACTCTTTGGACTCCCTGCGTGAAAGCACGGAGGTTATCGAAATGCGGCTGAGCACTCTCCATGACATGGTACGGAAAACAAGTCGCTGGTTGGCTCCCGTACGTGATTGACGTGAACATGAGATCGATACGTTTCACGCCTTCTATTGATGGTCTCATCAGCAGTAGGTCGAATGAAAGATCGCTGAGAGTGCTCATGCGCAGCGCTGTCAAGTGCGATGAATGTGTCTGATGCAAACAGCACACACAGGTATTGTCTGCTCACACACACGCTCGAAGCAGCCGCCGATCCACGGCAGATCGACGTCCAAAGTGGTGTATCCGCTCGGCAGTGTCTATGCACAGCACGTGACGTGTGTCAGCACATTAATCTGCCATGACGTTACGCAAAGCAAGCACCGGAATGCAAGATCCGCAGCATACCATGCGGTAATCGATCAGGCGCCGCCCCCACGTGAAGAAAGCACAATGCATATTCCTTACCAGATCACATGCCAAGCATCTACAACTCAATTCCAGCGCAAGGCCGCAAGCGGAGAAGACGGTTGCAAATGTCCGAAGGCCCTCAGATGTGTGAGCGGCTTTTGCGCCATCAGGGAGATCACCGAGAGACGCACACACCATTTCGAAGCTTCAAGCGTTTGGCCAGACAGATGCAAAGACGCAGCGCCTTAGTCCTATTAGGCATGGGCCGCATTCAGGTGACACGCAAGCAAGCGTCGTTGCCGCGTTTCTCTTGGGATTTGAAATCGGATCTGGAAAACCGGGCTATCTGGCAAAACTGATCCTTTTCTACGTGATGAAAGTCATTTTTTGCAACTAAAAGAGGTAGCTATAACGCCTGATGTGTAGGACGTTCAACTTGCCAAAGTAAAAATTTGGCATGGTGCCCATCAATTTCTGTTTCTATTGTTAGTCGGGATGCGAGTTCGCCCAAGTTGAAGTTCAGGTGTCAGTCGCTTGCTGAATATCATAGTATAAACCTAAATTTCAGCTTTTTGAGCTGGATGCGTCGACCACAGAGGTGGCCAAGTGTTCACTTTTTTGGTAATCGCAGCAGACCACGTTGTTCCGCGCATCGAAGATCGAGGTTCTTTACAAACTCCCATAGAAACGCGGTCGGCACGCCTGAGGTGGGCAGTCCTTTCGAACTTCTGAAGGAAGTACCAAGATCGCCTTGACATGTCTTCAGCTTCACGCGTTGTCTTGTGCGCTACCTGGAGAGCAAAACTTACAAATACAAAATGTGAAAACGGACGCTACCACGACGTAGTGGTGCCATAGCTCGCTTTAATCTCTGTGCGATGTGTGCGGAGAGGCTATCAACATGGTTTAAAGCACACACCTGCCAAGAGCCGTAATCGCCGCCAGAATCTTTTTAATCAAGGGCGGTCGTAAGCAGCCACGATGAGAGCGAATGAGAGAGCGCGAGATGTTGAATTTCAGGAGATACACTCATAATCGGAGCACCATCTGCGACCTGCTACCGCCGATTACTTTTGACAGGAGTATATCAATTACAATAAAGCATATTAAACTATGAGTATTTCTACTTGAAGAGGGTATCATTGTCAGCAGTATTTTACAAGCAGATACCTTGTCTGCAAACGCAATTACAGGTGCAACTGGCGCCCAAACCAGGCAGCTGCTAGCACATGGAACGCAATGTTGAAGCACTGCCGCAACACACAGAGCCAAATCGACGACCATCAGCTGACAAGCAAACTGCGGCGCTTGAAGCTCCACGCTCGTCCTTGAAGAGCTGCCGCTACTGGTGTTCTGCCTTCTGTTGTCTCCTGTGTGTTCCGACGATCGAGCCTCTCTCTCTAACTATCTCTATCTATTTATCTCTCTCTATCTATCTATCTCTCGCTCTCTCGCACTCTCTTTCTCTCGCTCACTCACTCGTTCACTCCCATTCTCCAATTCGCCTCGTGCTGCTTCAGTCGCCCTCTGCAACTTCAACTTCAGCCTCAAAAGATCCCACCCAGAGCCATGGGCGTCGAAGAACACACCGCCGCCACTCCACTCGGAGCCGCCAACAAGACATGCACGCAGAAGGTCAAGGCACGCGTGGTGAAGCATTGGACGGTGCCGCCCAAGCACCGCACGGCCGAACAAGATGAAGCAGAGGACCACCTTATCACGTTCTATCTGGGCAAGAACCGCTACTGGTCGCTCCCAGGACTCAAGTTCAACCGCTGGTACCTCTTCTTCGCGGCGTTCCTCGTGCAGTTCTGCATCGGTTCGCTCTATTCCTGGTCGGTCTTCAACAAGCCCATTGACAAGCTCATCTACAACGACACGAAGGCCGAGAAGGCCGTCAACGCGTTCTACACAGCTGTGGGTGTCTTCGGCACCACGACCGCGATCATGGGACCGTGGATCGAGCGCAATGGCCCACGCGCCGGGGTGCTCCTGGGTACGACTGCGTTCTTTTTAGGCTACTGCATCGTCGGCATCTCGCTCCACTACAAGTCGATGATCGGTGTGACTCTCGGATATGGCGTCGTCGCTGGTTTCGGCATGGGCTTGTGCTACATCTCGCCCGTGTCCGCGCTCCAGAAGTGGTTCCCAGACTACCGCGGGACGGCTGCTGGCTTTGCGGTCGGCGGCTACGGTGCTGGCTCGGTCGTGTGGAGCAAGGTATATTTGCCGGTCATCAACTCTGTGGGCTTGTCGTCCACGTTCTTCGTCGTGGGCAGCATCATGGCTTCCATTCTGTACCTGTGCTCGATTGTGCTACGCTCACCGCACCACGAGTTCACTGCCGGCGGTCTTAACATCCACGGCGAAGCGGTCGACGAGGCCGAGCAGGCAGCGCGCCGCGGCGAGAAGTTTAGTGTCATGTCGTCGCACGAGTACGAGTCGATCACGACACCGTCGGTACATGACATGCAGGAGGCGGTGAACCCGACGACGCCGGCCACGACGCACGTGAAGAAGCTCACGCTCATTGGTGCGATCAAGACCATCGACTTCAAGTTCTTGTACCTCATGTTCTTCGCCTGCCAGCTCTTCGGACTCGTCGTGCTCTCCAAGATCTCGAGCATGTGCGTCGACTTGTTCGGGAAGACCGACGACCAGGCCGCCGACGTCGTGTCAATCAATGGCGCGTTCAATTGCGTGGGCCGCCTGCTCTTCCCGATGATCTCGGACGCGATCATCAAGTACTTTAAGATCGAGCCGGCCACGGGTCGCAAGATGATCTTTTGGTACTCGCTCACGGCGCAGATCATCATCGTCGGCACGATCCCGTACCTCATCCGCAACGGTAAGTACACGCTCTTCTGCATCGAGACTTTTATTCTCACGGCAAGCTACGGCGGCGGCTTTGGCACGATCCCGTGCTTCCTCACCGACATGTTCGGCGCCTACAATATCGGCGCAATGCACGGCATCATCCTCACGGCGTGGTCGATTGGCGGCGTGGGCGGCGGCATCACGTTCAACAACGCGTTCCGCAGCGCGATCAAGGCGGGCACGTCGGGCGCCGAGGCATACATCACCAACATCAACAAGATCTTCATCATCCTCATCATCGGCTTCTGTCTCAATTTCTTCGTGCGCACGGACCCGCAGGACCGCTTCGCACCTGGCTACCGCTACAGCATCTTCGGCCGCAAGATCGTGCACTTTGGTGCCAAGGAGAAGGAGTCGCAGGACCCGAACACGCTGCTGCTGAGCCCCGCCTAGGTTGGCTGGCAATCTGTCACTTTTTTCTCGTCTTCTATACATTAGTCACCGCCCCCATGCGTATTGTAGTTCCATTCCCAGTACCGTCCGTCGGCTTCCTATAACATAACAAAACAATCCACCTTTGACAATCAGCGCTGCCCATTCGTTTCATGTCCATTCATCCAGGAGGTCTCAGGAAGAGAGACACTGGTTCGCCCGCCTGTGTTATTGAGACGCGTTCGGTCGGATCCAGAAGCCGCAGGAGAGCCTGTAGTACTCTCGTGTGTCCGCCGCGCGTGGACAAAAACACAAGATGAGGACCGCCGGAAGCGGTGACGTTGGTCGGATCAAACGTGTGATGTGGACTCATTTCTAATCACGAGGGACTGTGAACACCATCCAATATGCTCACATGATCACATGTCAGAGGTACTCGCATTTGACACCACAGACAAAGTACGCACAAGAATCTCGCAGCACATGACACGCACGCTATTATATCAATAGCACGTTGAAGCTTCAGAGTTCTATGGTACACGCACAGGCAAAGGGATGTAAGCATGAGGGCGCGGGGACTGTACCTTGCGCCGTTTACAGGCAATGTTGTGTTTTCCAGCAGGTCCGCGGCCTTAACCACGTGTGCTCGTGTCACCCTGATCGCTGCTGGTAGCTGTTATTCGTATCAACCATGCACATGCACACATGCACACATACATCACTGCTGTACAATCCACAAAAGACAGAGAAGGAAGACACAGTAAGCAGCTCAATTGGAAGCTTTGGACACCTTCCAGCAGATCACAATTGGAAGCAGATCGCACCGTTTGAGCTTGACGGCGTCACTTGTACCACCAAAGTCAGCTTTTCCGGCGCTTCATGGTCTCGTCAAGGGGGTGGTCTCTCACTCACATGTCGCTCTATATCACGTGGCACGCCCCACCGCGTGATCTCTATGTACGCTATGCAATCCCCACGGCACCGGAATGCGCATGTTTCTTCACGGCTTGCGGTGGTAGCGAAAGTGTTGTTGGAATTCGCTCATGCTTGCGCTCAATGTCAATCAACTGATTGCTGCGACCTCTTGGCGAACTTTGTAAACAAAGAGCACAGCTAGAAGAGACCCTGGGTGATCGAGACGGCCGACAAACAGTGCAGACGCAATGTTGAAAGCGCGATTCGCTCGGTCACCAACCGCGCGACGCTTCAAGCTGACGCATCTACCGACATTCGCCTGACACGCAATGCGAAGTGAGCGCATCCTCGGCTGAAGATTTCGATGTGTTTGAAGATGTTTCTGCTTGCCCGCGTAAAATTTCCTGCCGAAACTAATACTTTCTGCGAGAAGTGTGTGTCGAAGGAACATTTGCTAGTAGATTCGGGCGCACCACCTACTCAAAGCGATACTTGCTAGATACCGAAAAGCATAGAATAACGGCAGAAATCATGTTCGAATAGGATGTCATCTTACTTCCAGTCGATAACCCAAAAAGATTGCAAAGGCTGCAGCGAGCGGTTGGAAATGCGTGGGTGACTCCAGCATTTCCACCAGGATGCACGAAACAACCATTCCGACGGCATTCTCCTGGTGATGAACCCAAACTCCCAAGCGTCCATCGAGCTCCTGCCAGCAGTGCTTACGAAGGCGCATTCTCGCAAGCTAAAAAGGCTGCGCTTCTGGAGATTGCAGAGATGTTGCTTTCTTGGAGAAAAGGGGAGCTGGGGGGTTATATCCGCCCGCGCACACACATACACAAGTCAGTCAAGCAGTCTGACTGTACTGCATCCTGGTTCAAAACCAATGAGCTTTCCAATGGAGTCGCACGCTGTGAGAGAGGGCGACAATTGGCGATTCGTGCGTGCGAACGGCAGGAGCGATAGAAGAAAAGAAATAACAGCACGCACAAGCCGCCAGCGACTTTTCGCGTGGGCATCACAGCAGGTGGGGCAAAGGGAGTGCTTACACCCGCATGCTTACTTGGCTGCCGGCGTCTCGGGCTTCAAGTCGTGTGGTTGAGAGAAAAGGCAGGCGGCGAAGTGTTGGCTCCAAAGAGGTACACTATTCGTCGATCCCAGATCAGCCAATCAACGATGAACTGAATCCTATTCGCAAATCAGAATTCATTCATAGAGGTAGATTTAGAGCGAGATTCAGTCAAACCACACATCGTTTTAGTAAGGGTATTCAATATCAGGATATTGCTTTTTTCGCGGAAGGAATGATGGTTGTATCGGCAATCACGGCAAACGCAAGTTTGAAGTTTGGGGACAAGCGCACCACCACGAACAGTCGTTGAAGTGCCTGCTATGCATGTGCGGGCGAGGAGGAGGCTGCTCCTCACAGCCATGACATCATGACAGCGCGGTACTTCGTTCTCACGTGGAGGTTCACGTGGGCGACAAG
The DNA here is from genome assembly GCA_023334245.1 of Globisporangium cederbergense. Lineage (NCBI taxonomy): Eukaryota > Oomycota > Peronosporomycetes > Pythiales > Pythiaceae > Globisporangium > Globisporangium cederbergense. The sequence goes on along the minus strand of JAASGO010001005.1, from coordinate 338 downwards.
ACTACTGCGCCGCGGTTGTGCAGGTGGTGATTCTGCCCACACGCGATCTCTCTCTCTCTCTCTCTCTCTCTCTTGTTCGTTCATTCTCCAACTTGCGCCGTGCCGCACACCGACCTCCGTCTTCAACAGCAGCAGCGTCACAAATCAAAGCAGCAAGCATCAAGCATGGGCGTCGAAATGCACACCGCCACCGGCGATGCTCCTGTAGCAGCACCTTCGAACAAGACATGCACGCAGAAGGTCAAGGCACGCGTGGTGAAGCATTGGACGGTGCCGCCCAAGCACCGCACGGCCGAACAAGATGAAGCAGAGGACCACCTTATCACGTTCTATCTGGG
>JAASGO010001004.1:0-11515 GCA_023334245.1 Globisporangium cederbergense | reverse complement strand
CGCCAAAAGTGACCGATCAAAATAAACAGGGTTTTGATCTATTTTAATTAAATATCAAAGTGATTATATTTGAGCGGTGGTCAGTAATGAGAGGCATGACTGTACTCTCAATGGTGTGCAGTTGAAAAGGCCGAAACTTACCTGGCTGTTGTTTCGGTATTTGGCTTTTGTGGGGACGACGTGATGGCCGACTACGAGTACAGTGATGCGGAGGGCAAGCCGCGCTCGCTGCTGATCCCCGTGAAGAACTCGGACCAGGCGGTGGAGGTGTTCGCGGACGAGATCCCCGAGGATGTGAACGACATCATCGACATCCTGCGCGCCGAGGTCGCGCCGCTCGACGTGTGGCTCCAGTTCGCGGTACGTTTTGGCTCTCATGTATCGAAAATGCCGGTTGGTGCGCGATCAACCGCCTTCTACGAGGCGTCTTCCCCGTTGAAGCGGGGAGGGGGGAGGGGGGGCTCGTAGCTAAATGAGGGGCGCTGCTTTGCCTGTGTCTTCGATGCGTTTTCTACTATTGTTTTGGAAGAAGCATGTTCGTCCTGGCTCGCTTTGCTCACGATCTTGTCTGTTGCTGTTGGTGTGTATGGATGGAAACGCACGATAGGTGGAGTACTACAACCAGGGCCAGATCGGTCAGTTCCAGGAGATCCTCGCGGTCGCGTCAGAGCCAGGTATCGAGGAGATCTACAAGGACAATGCGTCGCGCATGTGCCGCATCAAGTTCTTTAATGCGCTCGCGAGCCACGCGGTGAACGCGATGTGGAACGAGGACGACGAGAAGAAGAAAGAGGCGATCTCGCAGCGCGCCGTGGGCTACTTCCAGCGCGCCGATCGCCTCGACCATCAGCATCCGATGACGCTGGTGGGGAAAGCGCTCATGTTTATGGCGAAGAACGAAGACGACCGCGCCGAGCGTTTCCTCAAGAGTGTGCTGATTTCGAACAAGACGAACCTGCCGGCGATCTTGGGCAAGGCCCTGCTACTGTACCGTCGCAAGAAGTACGCAGACGCGAAGAAACTGTACCTGGAAGCGATCAAGCTGCACCCAAAGAGCATGCAGGCGTCGCGTATGCGCATGTGCTTTGCGTACTGCTGCTACCACCTCGGCGCCGTGGAGAAGGCGCGCTCTGTTATGAAGTATGCTGCGTCTCTCGACGACACAAACGTCGACGCGGTGATCGCGAATGCGATCTGGCACCTGGGAAGCCTCAGTCGGGAAGAGCGAACAGCTAGCATTCGCGACGAAGGCTCTCGCTTCATGATGATGATCCACCACGCACACGCGATCAACAAGACGAACCCGACCGTGCTGAACCATTTGGCGAACCACTACTTCGCGCAGTGGATCCCGCTTCCTTGCACCGTGAGCGTCGTCCGTGGCTCGGCTGTGGTCGCCACGTCGAAGGACATCTCGTCGGAGGTGTCACCTGGCCAGATCATCTGCATTGGCGACAAGTACGTGGGGTACATCAGCCGCAAGGCTGGCGCCGTGTCGTCGTCGTGCATCATTTTGGACGGTCCGTACCGCGATGAGTCGTCAACGTCGGCCAACCTGTCACGCAAAAACTACGACAAGATGTTCAACCTCGCCGGCAGCGCGTTCCACAGCACCAAGATCGCCGAGATTCGCTCCGAGAGCTGCTACCTCATGGGTCGTGGTTGCCACGCCGAGGGCAAGTACAAGGATGCATACAGCTACTACTTCAACGCCGGTCGCCTCTGGCCGAACTTTGTGCTCCCGTGGTTTGGACTTGCGCAGATGTACTACGAGCGCAAAGAGTACGCCAAGGCGGCGACGTACCTGGAGAAAGCGAACAAGGCGTACCCAGAGAACGTCGAGATCCTGTCGCTTCTCGGTCATGTGAGCGGCAAACTGGGCAAGAGAGACGAAGCTGTGATCTTGCTTCGTCGTGTTGTGGAGCTTGAGCCTGGTAACGTGGATGCGCTGATTGGAACCGCGGAGTTGTTGCACTCCTCGGAGGAGCGCAAGGACCAGATCATTGCGATTTCGTCGTACATCGCCGCGGAGAAGGTGATGAAGCACGCATCTGAGCGCGTGCCGATGGAGGTGTACGTGAACCTCGGTGTGTTGCAGCACCGTGTCGGCAAGACTGCGGACGCGATCCGCTGTTTCAAGCAGGCGCTGAAGCAGATTGAGTTGGGCAGCGACGCTGAAGCCACCTCGACGGTCATGATCGACGATGACGAAGACATGGAAGCCGAGTTCAAGATCCCGACGCCGACTGAAGAGAACGCCACGATCCTGTACAACATCAGCTTGGTGTTTGAAGAAGTGGGCGAGCGCGACCAGGCGACAGCGATCTACGAAGCCATTCTCGAGGTGTTCCCTAAGTACATTGACTGCATTCTGCGCCTTGGTTGCCTCTTGCGCGACCGCGGTGACGAAGCTGGCGCGATCAAGAAGTTCGAACGCGCGCTGGAGCTCGATCCCGTGTGCGCGGAAGCCTGTCTTTTGCAGGGCAACATCCACATGAACAAGCGCGAGTGGTCGCTAGCGCAGAAGAAGTTCGAGAAGGTCATGGGCATGCCGAACCTGAAGAACGACCCGTACGCGTTCCTGTCCATGGGCAACATCTTCATGAGCAACTTGGGTGAGAAGAACCGGTACACGAAGAACATGTCGCTCAGCGAAGGGTACTACAAAAAAACGATCCAGACCCACCCGAGCAACATCTACGCGGCGAACGGCCTGGGCATCATGGTAGCGGAGAAGGGCAACTTTGAACTTGCGAAGCAAATCTTCTCGCAGGTGCGCGAGGCGAGTCCTGACATGCCGGACGCGTGGATCAACCTCGCACACATCTTCGTCGCCGAGGAGCGCTACTCGGAAGCCATTCAGTTGTACTCGGTGTGTCTGACCAAGTGTTACAATGGCCAGGATCTCGAGGTAAGTTGATATACTGCATGGGTGGAAGTTGTGATGCATCGTGTACTGACGAGTTCTTCATTTATTTGCTGTAGGTGATGCTGTACCTGGCGAAGGCGTACTACGAGTCGAAGAACTACCCCAAGTGTATCTCGACGCTCTCACGCGCCATCCATCTTCGCCCGAACGACTTGCGCTTGTGGTACAATATCGGTCTTGCGCAGGAAGACTATGCGGTGACGACGCTTGGACAGGAATCTGCGCCGCAGGGCGGTCGTAGCCAGGGACCTCAGCGCACCATGGCCGACGTGCAGCGTGCGATCATGGACCTGAAGCGCGCGCAGCGCATCTTCCGCTTCTTGCTGCAGCAGGCCGAGAGTGCGGGCCAGACGACGAAAAAGTCAGCGCTGCCGTTCGACAAGGAGAAGGTATCGGAACACGAGAAGTTCATCGGCGACACGCTCACGAAGGCGAGCTACCACTTGGAGTTCGAGCGCCAGCGCGAAGAAAAGCGCCGCCTGCAGAACGAGGCGCAGCGCAAGATGCTGCTAGAGTACGAGGAGCGCCTCGCGCAGCAGCAGCTGGCCGAACGCCAGCGCGAAGAGGACATGAAGAAGCGTCGCGAGGACGTGCTGAGCAAGCAGGAAGAGCGTCTGAAGCAGTTGAGTGAGGGCTGGCGCGTGCGTGAGCGCGAAGAAGAGGAGAAGAAGGTAGTCAAGAAGAAAGGCAGTGGTGGCAAGAAGCGCAAGAAAGGCGACGACGATGACGAGAATGCGTTCATTGACAACGGCAGTGCGGAGGACGATGACGACGGCGATGTCAGTATGTCTATTGAGGACATGAAGAACCGCAACGCGAAGATGAAGAACCTCGTGGACAAGCGCAAGAAGCGCGCGCGCGTGGACGAGAGCTCCGAGGACGAGAAGGACGCCGCGGACCTCTTTGGCTCGGACTCGAGCGACGACGACAACGAGAAGGAGGTGAAGAAACCTGCTGCGAGTCCTGTGGCGTCGTCGCCCCAGGCAGCTGCGCAACCAGAAGAAAGCAACGATGTGCGCGAAGCTGAGAAGAACGAGCTCTTCGGCTCGTCGTCCGACAGCGAGTAATGCAAGGCAAGGTATGCCTGCATTCGCATTGCACTGATAGTAAGTACGTTCGTTGCACTGTTCTGCGCTAACCTTGTCAATCATACAGGAGTGCTAGCTTCTCCATCCCTTTGCATTCCAGCACAACTTGTTGTGTTGCATCCACTCCATCACGTGCCCTCAACAGACTGCCAAGAGCGACTTGCTTTTGTCGCGCAGAAAGCCAGGTATAGGTCACGCTGAGCAGCGGGATCCATACCCCTTCAAGATTGCACCCATGAGCGTGGCTCAAGCAGCCATGATTCGAATCTCCTCCAATCGAAAGCCTGCAGGCACGTGGCATGCGCATCAATTTGCCCATCTTTGCTACCGTGTCTTTTTTACAATTCGAAAAGGCGCGAAAGAGCCACTTGGGCAAACACTGCGCGCGTCTTCCCATGCTGTTGTCCCGAACAGCTTGACGTTCTCGCTGCCCTCCTTCCTCTCGTCCTCGCCCATGCTATGCGAGACACGTGCGCGCCATCTTGCCTGTCACAACCTGTCTGATAGTCTGTGCTGTACTGTGCTGACCAGAGCACCAAAACCTTTGAGGTTTTTTTTGCGGGAACGCTTTCAAAATTGCGCGCCAACGTGTCTGATTGGCTGAAAGAAACATTGCACACCTCTGGTTGGCTGAAAAGCAAACGAAAATGATCCAGCAAGCATTTGCTTTGCTTTGCTTTGCCCTTGCAGCCCAGCCCAACCACCGCTTGTTCTTGTTTCCTCGCCGCCCGCGTGTGATTGCCTGCCTGCCACCTGACCGACCAGCAAGAAAAGGGACGCACGCGCCTCCTCTTTTCGAATTCCGCATCGCGCGCGCGCGCTTTTTTCACAGGCCGTTGGCTTTTGGCGCGCTTGCTTTGCCTGCCTGCGGATTGCGTCGTGCTCTTCCTCTCCAACTCTCACTTCAGGATTTGCCAGCGACAGCACAAGCGCCTCATCGCCAGCACGAGCAGCACCAGCACCTTATCACAATGGTTGCCACGACTCCAGCACCCGTATCGAACCAGACGGCCATTGACGCCACCGCCACCGCCGGCAAGCTGAGCGAGAGCCCCGTGTCAATCGACAGCCTCAAGAACCTGAGCCTGAACAACGACGCCGAGGGTGTAAAGGATGCGACCACCACCAACCTGGACTTCACGGACGTGACCGAGGACGGCATCCCAATCTCGCTCTACAAGCGCAAGGAGCTCAACGGCGAGCTGCTGCCGGAGCCGTTCCTCATGGAGAACCCGAATCGCTTTGTGCTGTTCCCGATCCAGGAGCCCGAGGTGTGGGATATGTACAAAAAGGCCGAGGCGAGCTTCTGGACCGCCGAGGAGCTCGACCTCGTGCACGACGCCAAGGACTGGGCCGGCCTCACGGACAACGAGCGCTTCTTCATCAAGCACGTGCTCGCGTTCTTCGCCGCTAGCGACGGCATCGTGAACGAGAACCTAGCGATGAACTTCAGCAACGAGGTGCAGGTGCCGGAGGCGCGCTGCTTCTACGGCTTCCAGATCGCGATTGAGAACATCCACTCAGAGGTCTACTCGCTGCTCATCGACACGCTCATCAAGGACCCGACGGAGAAGAGCCATTTGTTCCGCGCGATCGAGACGATCCCGTGCGTGACCAAGAAGGCGCAGTGGGCGCTCAAGTGGTGCGACTCGCGCTCGGCCGCGTACGCGGAGCGCATCCTGGCGTTCGCCGCCGTCGAAGGCATCTTCTTCTCGGGCTCGTTCTGCTCGATCTTTTGGCTCAAGAAGCGCGGCCTTATGCCCGGCCTAAGCTTCTCGAACGAGCTCATCAGTCGCGACGAAGGTCTGCACTGCGACTTTGCGTGCCTCATGTACTCGAAGCTCGTGAACAAGCTCCCGGAGTTCCGCGTGCACGAGATCATCAAGGACGCGGTGATCATCGAGAAGGAGTTTGTGCGCGACTCGCTCCCGGTCGAGCTCATCGGCATGAACTCGGCGCTCATGTGCCAGTACATTGAGTTCGTGGCCGACCGCCTGCTACACGCGCTCGGCGTGTCCAAGGTCTACGGTGCGTCGAACCCGTTCGACTGGATGGACATGATCTCGCTCCAGGGTAAGACCAACTTCTTCGAGAAGCGCGTGGGCGAGTACAGCAAGGCCGGTGTCGGCGTCGCGGCGGAGGACCAGGTGTTCACTCTCGACGCGGACTTTTAAGTCCCGCGCATCGGGTGAATGCTTTTGTGACTGAGCTCTTCACACTCGACAGTGTTTGGGCAAGCAGACAGAGCACTCCAGCACTTCTCCTCTGCTCTGCATCTGCATGACGTGCGTCGCATCTTCACAAGGCCTCCCATATTTAAACGTCTTCTTAATTTCTTCAGCAGATCGAGCCACTGTAGGTCGTTGCATTTTTTCATTCTCATTCTTCCAGCACTCGGGGAGCGCACGACGCAGGTAAAAAAGAGGTAGCACAAATACACAATTCCGTTGTTGTCGAAGCTAAATGACCTCATCGTTGGATTGTCGATGCTGCCCATATCACCACCAATGACGAGCGCTTTGCCATTTGCAATTTAGAAAACCCAACACTCGTACGGAACGTAGCTACCAAAGGAAGAGTGGAGCCGTTCTTTCAACACACAAGAAGCAACAGGCAGGTGCAGTACTTGGAAGTATAAACTCAAGAAAACCATGCAGAATGAAAGTGAAGGCGCACACAGCGCTTGCTACTTTCTGATGCGTTAGCAAGTCTGCGGGCTCGTGGCTTTTCCTTTGGGTTAAATATGCGCGATCTATGGTTTGCTTGGAGCGTTGGAGCTCACAGTCGGCTGCTGCGCATCAAGCCCCTCTGGGGTGATCGACTCCTTCGCTTCGTCGTTCTCCGCCCACACTACAATTTCATTGCATCACACACACACGAAAAACAACATCAGTATCAATGAAAAGAAATGCGCATGCGCTGGCAACGGGCGCATACCTGGCTTGCGCGCACCGAGCTTCGGCTTGTCTGGTTTCGCAATCGACACGCGCAGCGTTCTCCCAAAGAGTTCGGATTCTATACGACGCGTTCAATCAACAGCAGCACCACATGCACATGGTTACCACCACGTTTACAGACAGGCAAAACGTGTTGCACGAAGCAATCGAAGGCAACTCGTTACACAAACGCACCGTCCATGTTGTCCATCGCTTCCTTGGCGTCGGCCGGGTCTTCGTACTCGACGAAGCCAAAGCCCTTGCTACTTTCTGCATAAAAAACACATTAAGAGGTACACAAAGAACGCTCGATCATTATCTTCATCGTCCTCAAGCCACAGCATTCGCAGCATCGTACGCAACAGGGTGCATTGCTACCGCATGTCACCAGCGCAAAGCAACAAGTGACACTCTACATCCTCCAAATAAACGTACGCGTGGAGTAGTCCATGGGCACCTGCACGCTCTTGAGCGGACCGAAGGGCACGAAGGCCGCATAGAGCACCTGCTCTGTCACCTGCTTGTCCAGCCCGCCCACATACAGCGCGCGCTTGCCCTTCTTGTCCATTGCTGCCGCCATTCTTGCTCTCTTTTTTGACTGCTGGAAATCCGAAATGGCGTGTGAGAATGTTGTTTGAATGTAAAAGCGCTCAGTTCACTGTAAAGGACGCAACAATGCCTTGTTGAGCATGTCCACTACAGTACGGTGATCTTTTTTTGAGCCTCGGTTTGTGTTCGTTCTCCCAGCAAGAAGAAACGACCAGAAAGCAAGGAAAGCAGCAAAGCGCCGCCACCTTCGTCTCCATCTTCAAGCGCCATCTGAGCAGTGAGCATGAGTGCCGCCACCGACGAGCTTTTCAACCAAGGTGCGTCTTTTGGTCTTGTTCGTGTGAAACAAGTGGTGTCATAGGGCGCGTGAAGACGCCACGCGATGATTGCGTCACGTCATGAGCCATGACACTAGCAAGAGCGAGCGATCTTCTGATGCCTACTTACTAAACACCAATTGCGAGGTTAAACTCACCACCTACTTGTGTATGTGTATGAATGGATTGGACGTGGTAGGCTGGGGTGATGTGCTGAGCAGCATCTCGCCGTACGCATGGGGGAGCATGGGCATCGCGTTCGGACTGAGCTTCTCCATTGTCGGCGCTGCCTGGTATGTCTGATTCCACTGTGCTTGTACTATAATAGATAGGTATCTGTTAATGACAGCGGACGGATGGTTTGGTCGTTTATGATGATAACGTGCAGGGGCATCTTTCTGACGGGTTCGAGTCTGCTGGGAGCCTCTGTGAAAGCTCCTCGCGTGCGTTCCAAGAACTTGGTTAGGTAAAGAGACTGCGTTCATGTATGTATGTTCTGCCTGCCATGTTGGACCGCGCGTGTGCTAATGTATAGGATAAACTTTGTCATCCACAGCATCATTTTCTGCGAGGCGACTGCTATTTATGGTGTGATCATCGCCATCATTCTTCAGAGCAAGATGAACCAGCCGACGCTGCGGAATGCGAACGATGAGCCCATCAACGAGGTCGCGCTCTACTTTGCCGGCTACGCTGTCTTTGGCGCCGGCATCGCCGTGGGCCTCACAAACATTGCGAGCGGGTGCGTAGTGTTGTTATGGATACTGTTGATGGTCAGCTTGCCTTTCTGTGGGCTTGACTGACGTGTGGGTTCTACTTGTTTGTCTTCGGGAACGCTTGTAGTGTGTCGGTGGGCATCGCAGGCAGCAGTTGTGTGATCGCCGATGCGCAAAACGCGAGTCTGTACGTAAAGATCCTGATTGTGGAGATTTTCGCCAGTGCGCTCGGCATCTTTGGCGTCATCGTCGGCATCATCTTGTCCAACAACGCTGAGTTCCCCAAGTAATTCGACACGCTTGTACTACTGCCACCACCACCACCATCAATTCAGCAATGCCGAATGCTAACAGATCCAGCAAACTTCCAGCAATGGGCTTGCTTCTGTAACATTAACACTAGCGTCAGGCTGTCGTGGTGCGAGGAGTGTGGGCGCAATGATCCTCGACTCAATATATTTCTATACGACCAACCGAATTCTTTTGTTGTGAACGCAAGAGGCGAACAGTCTACTTCCACATGTTCCGATCGCTCTCGAGGTCCACGGGGGCGTACCAGTCTGGCAGCGGGTTGTGCGGGTTGTATCTAACAAATTCACACACATACACCTGTTAGACACCATTTATTCCAGACCCAGCGTCTACAGTCAGTCACTTGGTAAAGTGTACCTGTAGTTCAGAAAAAGCTCCTCGTCTTCGATGTCCGCAGTCGCGATGAACGCAAGTCCCTGTCATCCACATAAACAGACAGTCAGTTCCATTCCTGAATGGATGCGTTGCCTCACATGCGCACGAGGGAAAAGCGTACATGCACGAGCGCGCGCTTGCCGAACATGGACCAGCGCGAGGGCATCTCCACGAACGAGTTCGGGATGAGTTTCTGGGTCTCGGGCTCCGTGAAGGGCTCCTCCGGCGGGAAGTCGAAAGAAAACGGGATGACGTTCGGCTTGGAGCCCGGCGGCGGGTGGTTGATCTTGTGTGCGACCGCCAGCGGGTTGCGCGGAGTGGATGCTGCGTAGAAAGTAAAGACGCATTGAAGTGAGTACACGACCGATGAAGATAAGCACAGTAGACGATAGAAATCAACGCACACTCTCGCTTGGCGTCGATAACGACGCTGTCGAAGCGTGCGCGCGCGAACGGGTTGTCTGAGATCTCCTTCAGGTGCTGAGGCTATTCAACACAGGCAATCGACCACACGGCGATACGAGGCAGGTGAGTGTTGGCTGCCTACATTATCACAAGCACACCTCATGTGGTGCTTGTACCTTCTTGAAGTGCTCTGGGAGGTACACGGTCCCTGGGAACAACGCCTGTGATTAGGCAAACAAACACCCACACAGTCTGGAGTCAGCCTCATACGGGTCGATCCTAAACAGCGCGCTTGCTAATGTAGCGTACCACGACGGATCCAATGGGCACTTTGCCGTTGAGCTTGACGCCCTCGCCGGCGTTCGCGATACTCGAGGTCTCCACGTTCAGCGAGTACCCGAGCAGCTTCTCCAGCGTGTGCTCGGGGTTCGGCTGCACGAGTAGTAAATAAATACAGAGTCAGAGTGAGAGCGTACTTTGGTTAGCCAACGCCACTTGGTGCGGTAGGAACATTCTACATAGGATGAGCGCACCGAGTTGACAGTCTCATCTAGGCGCTCGAAGCCCGAGAGCGAGATCTTTGGCGCGTTCGCGTCCTGGGAAGTGGGCATTTTCCGGATCGCGTCGAACGCGGACTCGAGCTGCCCTCAATGAGAATTAACTTCGAATTAGACATGGCCTGCTTTGATGATAAGTACACAAGATAGCGGTGGCCAAGCGCACCTGAGTCGTGACTTCGGCTTGGACGTACGCCTTCTGCTGCTCGAATTTTTTCTTCTGGATGATCGCCACGGCCTCTTCAAAGAGCTCGCCGTTGTCTCTGCACGATGCCATAAGCACAGCAAATATTGGTATGTGTACATACAACCCAGCAGGAGTGATAGCACAGCAGTTGCTGTTGCAGCTGCTCATACTTCTCTGCGTTTGCGCCCTGCAGTCGCAGTCCGCGGTAGCACGTGAGCACAGCCGCCACGCCGACATCGGCTTCCTCCTGCAATACCAGGCACAGCGAGCCGCACATGATCACATCAGTACACACGCCAACTAGTGTCTACAAGGAACACATCACGTGAACAGCACCTGGAAGCGTCTCGCGGCGGTCGTGCCCGCCAGCATGAGCTGGAAGCGGCGGAAGACCGATACCATTGCTCGCGACGCTTTTTGTGAGAGGTGCTGTGGAGTGGCCTCGACAATCTGCTCTTTCGTGCAACAACAGAAACTCCCTGTAGATGCAACAGAATGGACGTCTCGGAACCAAAGTTGATCGATGTGGCTGTTCTATGTGCATTGTTCGGCCGACAACTTGTACGATGTATGTCATACCAAATCTGGTACGATCGCCAAGCAATGAACCGCATTGCATTGCATTGCATTGTCACCAAAATCAAAAGTGCCGGCTGTGAAGAGCGCCAACACTTCTGGTTTTGAATCGCTTGCGAGTCAAACAAGTAATACTTCAAAGTGCATTGTTTGTACAGTCATGCCTCTATTAGTGACCAGGAAAATATATGTGAAAAAACCATCAGTAAGATGGAGGTTTTTGTTTTGAAAGGCATTACTGAAGACAGGATTATGCAACCAGCTGCTGGAGTGAAGGTGCACCAAAGCGGATCTTCGCCATGCTTTGAACAAGCTCATAGAAGCCTTCATCAATGATCCCTGTGTGCCACCAGCAATTGGCAACGGTGCTCTTTGTAACAGACTCCCATGCTTGCTGTGCCCACCGCATCGCAACAAGTATATCTACGTGAAATAAAGACTCAAAGTCTCCATCCACATTCTTCTTACCTAAATCAGCAGAACGTCGATCATGTCGTCAAATGCGTCGACGTAGTGTCGGTTCTTGAGACGATTGACTTGGGCTTTGAATGGTCTGACAATACCGGTG
>JAASGO010001003.1:0-11531 GCA_023334245.1 Globisporangium cederbergense | reverse complement strand
TCTTTATCTCCGCTACCTGATGGCTTATCCTCATCATGACTCGAAGGTGGCATCTAAGAGAACCTGTCCAAACAAGGTACCTCGGTGCTCCGCTTTTCCAGCCAAGCATATCAGAATCAAAGCAGCGGAAGAGTACACGCCGAAGCGGGACAACCCAACGGAAGAGCAGCGTACACACGCCCTCGAATCCCTAGCCCGACGCTCCCATATGCACAGCGCATCCCCAGCTGTACTACGCAAACATGCAGCTCAGCCTATACACGCGCGCTGGATTACACTCATCCGGACTAACGCCTTCGTCAGCACCAGCCATGGCGGCATCATTTGAGGACGCAGAGCATCTCGGAGACGAGCTGCTCGCTGCGATCGGCTTTATCGACGAGTTCCCGTACCCACCGCCGTCGCCATCTGTAGCAACATTGACAGAGCGAGCGTATCGTGATGGTAATCACGTACACGCATCAATACCGCAGCGACACGTGGTAACAGAGATGACGGTGCCGCACTCCGCAGTGCACAGCATTGCTGTCGCGCCTTCGCTAGCGCCACTTGGCGACCTGAGCTCGGAAGGGATCGACGAGCTTTCGAGTCTCGGCCAGTCCGACTCGGCCATCCTGCTATCAGAGCTACAGCGGCCACACGAGCACGATGGTCGAGTACAAGAGCGACCCGTTTCCGTCGCCATTCAGCCAAGCAAAAAGAAGGCGAAAAAACCACGTGAGACCCGAACAAAGTGCGCAAGGAGCGCAGAGAGGAGCTCGTGTATCTACATAGGATGGTGCTGGACTTGGAAGTTCAGCTCGCAGAGCTCCAAGCAAAGACACCCTCGTCCATCATAGCGCCTCGTCGATACCACTGCGCACATACAACAACAAGAAGAAGAGCTCCAGCTCCCACAGAGAAAAAGCCCAAGAAGCACGTATGGAAGCAAGTCGCGAAGAACCAGTGGGTGATGCGCGAGAAGGCCGAGCGAGAGAACATCCGCATGAAGCTCGTGCTCGAGAGCCAGCTGAAGATCGCCCGGAGCCTCGAGAAGCACCTGGGCCGAGCCACATCCACCAATGTGAGTCTCAGTATCTACCACATTGCACTGGGGTCTACAATTCGCTGGCCAGCTGATACTTGTATTGTTGCAATAGGAAATCGAGCGGTGCTTTGCCGCCAACCAGATTCGAGATATGTACCCACCGGTACGGCGCGACGCGGACTTTGCAATCTACAACGGGCTCCTCGTTGGCGTCGAGCAGTCCTACGCTGAGCTCAACGCGGTCTTTGAAGCCAACGGCCTCGCAACCGCCACCGATTCGCATCTGAGCGTGCAGATGCGGTCCAGTGGGAGCTCCGACTCGGTCAGTCTCGAGATTTTCGCGACGAAACTGCTCCCTTTCGACTACGACGCGACGGTCGAGACCGTTTGGGACCACTTTGTGTTCGCGAAAGAGCGGCTGCCGACGCGCATCTACTACAACAAGTCACCCAAGGTCTTCCTGCGCCAGACGAGCTCGTACATCAAGGTAAGCTGCAGTCCTGGAACACAGTCTCATCGGAGGGCTGCTAATGTACTAAACGAGATATTGTTGACACTCTGTGTACACAGAACTTCCACCTGGAGCCCCATGTGAAGGGTCGGTGGACGAACTTTGGCGTGAAGCAGGTCATCCGGCGCTACGAGGAACAAGACCGCGTGGTGATCGTTTGGCAGTCACCTGTGGACCAGATCACGTTCTCTGGCGAGCCTCTGCACGGCGTGCGCTTTTTAGAGAAAGGCTACGTGGTCATCAAAAAGCCGATTGCTGACTCGAATGATGCGTTCACGATGGTGCAGCCGTGTTATGTGATCACGCCGATTTTCTCGGAGCAGTACGTGGAGGGCAACCACCCGCAGGTGAACGCCATGACAGACTTTGTGCTCACGACCACGGCCACAAACATCAGCACGAGCAACCAGACGATCGAGGACGTGCTGCTGCAGCAGGCCATGGCCAGCAGAAACGGTGATGGCGATGCAAGTGAAGGGAATAGCTCTACCTTTGTCAGTGTGTGACTGAACTGTGCAAGCCAGGAATTAGGCAGAGTTTCAGTGATGAGCTTGTTGTTGAAGTGTGATCGTTTACTCAGTGGACCTATAAATTTCGGAGGGGTGGACTGTGATGGGCAACTGGTGCGAGCTGGTGCTGGATAACGATAACGCATTCTATGCAGTTGGGTCGGTGGCTGTGCAGTTCAAATCGTTCGTCGGTGTCGTTCAGAGTCTCCCACAGTTCTTGTGGTCGTCAGCCTCGTCAGAAGACCACACGCACATTCGCTCAAGAATGATGGTAATCAGCTCGCGCAAACAGTGGGATGGTGGTGTCAGGTGAAGAAGAAGACCCTGCGCCTGGTCGTCCACAGCTGATAACATCTGCTCACCACCGCACAACACAACATGAGCTGGAGGTGACACATCAACCCCCAGCCAACAGCACCAATAGTAACTTAACCACAGCTTCAGACCGACAGAACGATGGTGGCGCCTTCAATCGACGACGAGCAGGGCGGGCTAGAGGCCGCGCTACTGGTGCTGGACGAGTACATGACGTCCGAGTGGCCTGAGGTAGCCACACACGAAGAAGACGAGCAGCTCATCGAGCTCTCGGATGCCCGCGCCAGCACACCACCACCATCAGCAGGTCAAACCAAGGCACCACGTCGGAGAAGGTCCAAGTCGCAAGGGTTCAAAGAGTTCGGGCTCGCTAACGCACACAGCAAGGACCAGACCAGTGGGAAGAAGCCAATCACGTGGGACCCGAACAAGGCGCGCAACGAGCGCAAGGGCGAGCTCATCTACCTGCGCAAGCGGGTCATTGACCTGGAGCTCAAGCTCGAGCGGCTCAAGCAGCCGAGCGAGCACGGATCCCCACGAAGACTCATCGAGGATGCTAGCGACAGCAGTGGCATTGATGCTACGCCAACGCTGGTGCTCTCCAGTAGTGAGCAACTCGACGAATGTGTCGGGCGCCACGCGCACGGCGTCTCGTGCATGTGGCGTGGCGTGGCGCACCGTCAGTGTCAGGAGCGACTCAAGTCCGAGCGCGAGAACGTGCGACTGAAGCTCGTGCTCGAGAAGCAGCTCAAGATCGCCAAGACACTCGACAAGATCGTGACCAAGAAGGCCGCAATTAAGGTATGCGCAAGCATTGTCCGTTTAGCACAATTGGCGTTGTTCATTTTCAAACATTGCCTCGAACTCTTTTTGCTTGGTCGTAGGAACTCGAGCGCTGCGTGAACGAAATCTTCAGCGAAAACGAGGCGCCTTCGAGCCCCAGGGACGACTGTGAGGCGACAGAAAGCGCAGAGCTGGTGCTAGAAGAAGCGACAGGCGAGCCGAGTGAGACGCTCGAGGAATTCACGAGCCTGCTTCTCCTTCCGTAGTCCACTACTCGCTTCTGCGTGTCAGCTCTTTGGATAGTGAGCCAGACGGTCTGTCCTGCCGATACCGTATGTAAAGTATCGGTCGCAATTGCGGTCAATTGTCTCACGTGCGTGGCTGTGATCCATTATTCAGACAAAACAATCATTCCGCACACCGGCACCAGCATCAGCGAACCTCAGCGCTGGCAGTGGGTGTCTAGTGTGGCGTCTGGATTGCGGCTCATTCAGGATTGTGGATACACTGCTGACTTGTGAGTCGCTCTGGATTCTTGATAAAGACGGCTGCTGCTCGCTCTCTCGCGCGGCCCTGTGCTCACACGCGCACTCCCCAAGCAGCCTCGCCATTGAGAGCCCACCTTCACACAACCGCAATGGCCGCCTCGCTTGACGACCACGCGCTTGACGACCACGCGCTCGACGGCGACGACCTACTCGCCGCGCTCGCGTTCCTCGACGACTTTGTGGAGAGCAGCGCGCCCAGTGAGATCGACGACGAGCTCCACCAAGCGTGGCAGCGTGACGCCATTGCGTCATCCGCTCCGCAAGTGGACGCCCTTGGTCCGCATGACATGCCGGAGCTCTCGCGTACCCTCACAGCCAGTGCGCAGTTCCAGCTGCCGACTGCCGCGCGCCAAGTGAGCCCCTTAACCACCATTAGGAGCAGTGATATCGGGACGACTGGTCGCCAGCAGCCTCGCACGAGACTAGCAGTGCGCGAGCCCAACCAGGCGCGCAACAAACGCCGAGAAGAGCTCCTGCTGCTGCGCAAGCAGACCGTGCAGCTTGAGGCGCAACTCAGCAAACTTCAGATCAGGGAGCGCGCGAAGAGTAGCACCTCAGCATGTGTGAACTGCGCAAGAGACACAAGCACCGCACTTTTGACGCATCCGTCGTATAATTCAGTTGCGCGACAACGCGTGTGGCGGGAGATCTCAAAGAACCAGGGTGACAGGCGCTTGGACGCTGAGCGCGAGAACATCCGCCTCAAGACGCTGCTTGGGCGTCAGGTCCAGATCGCAAAGAGCCTCCAGAAGCACCTCATTCGAGCTGCTGCCAACAATGTGAGCTCTGTGCTTCTGCTGTTTGTTCTTGTGTTGGCATCATTGCTAAGCGCCAATCTTTTGTATGTTCCTACTGCAGGCGACCGACCGGAGGCATGCAGCGAGCCCGACGTGCCTCACGGCTCCGCCTAATCGAAGTGACTCGGATGCTGCGCTTGTGGAGAGTCTCCTCGCGGGACTCGAGAAATCGTACGCCGAGATCGACGAAGTCTACGTATCTAGCGGCCTCGCAGACTCAAAATCCTCACGTGTGAAGACTCGAATGCGCTCGCACGGCGTGAACGCCAACCATTCGCTGGAACTGGAAGTCGCTGGGACCAAAGTGCTGCCATTCGAGTATGATGCCACTGTGAAGGTAACCTGGGACCACTACGTATTTGGCGTCGAGCGCATCCCGTCGCGACTCTACTACAGCAAGGCGCCTAAGGTCTTCCTGCGCGCGAGTGACGCGTACATTAAGGTGGGTACAGTAGGTTTCCACCTCTTGCGGCCCTCTGGGATATTAATCTGAGCGTCTTGTCCTTGTATATGTCCAGACCCACTACGTGGAGCTCAGTACCAAGGCTACAAGCGCAAACTTTGGCGTCAAGCAGGTCATCCGGCGCTTCGACGAACAGGACCGCGTCGTGATCGTGCTGCGCTCGTACATCGACCCGATCAAGTTCGGTCACGAGCTGCTACCGGGTGTGAGCTTCCTGGAGAAAGGCTACATCGTGATCAAGAAGCCTTCTGATATCACCGCAACAGCATCAGAAGACCCTCTGACGCTCATCCGGGCCTGTCACGTGCTCACGCCGATCTTCTCGGGCGAGTGGGCCTCAGGCAACGAGAACCACCCGAAGCTTGGCGCCATGGCGGACTTCATCCTAGCCGTCGCGACGGCCAACATGCGCGCCACTCACCAAATGATCGAAGACGAGCTCTTGCAGCAGGCGATGAAGAGCAGCAATGTATAGAGCGGAGATATACCCTGACAGTGTGAATGCGTGTAGCTTAATAAGGCGACTTGTGATGAAGAGAGACAGCAAAGCCTAAGCCTCGGCTGGCTATGAGCTGTGGGTATGAATGAATCCATGAGTTATCGACCGCGTGTTGGACTGGAACCTGATTCAGTGAGCCAGGCAGAACTCAACTCCGAATTTGGTGTACGATGCTATATGGAAGATTCCAATATGGCGGACACCAGGTTGCTCCTTTGTGAACATTGTTGATGCGCACACTCGTGAGATTGCAGCTGAGGCCCTTGCGGCATGTTGTTGGACACTGAGGTGAAACTCTCCAGTACTCTCATCAGTCGATTTGAGATAATGCGCTCACACCTGGATACTCGGAATCCCGAACCACGAGGTTTGAACCTTCTACTCTGCAAGTTCGTGGCCAGATTTAGCCATTCTCAAGCCGCGAATGGTGCTGTCGGCCGATGAAAGACATCAGAGCACATATTGTCGAAGCCCTCAGCTCATGGTCATACGTTTAAGATACAGAGCTCGCTTGGCGTGCCCAGTCTCCTCTTACGTGCAGTCAGCTTCACGAGACTGCAGTACCCTTTCGGGGACGAACCTCAATAACGTTGCCGGTAGATAACGATATAGTAGGGTTGCTTGCGTTTGTATCGACCTGAATCTGTGTTGCACGACGGCTGCATACAAATCCGAAGCTACGCTCAGGCATCCCTACCCCTCTCGATTACGAAACGTAACTGACCAAAGTGAAAAACCACAAACGGCTCGAACTTTATATTAGGATTTTCGTATTTTCGGCAATATCATTTAAATGGTGTGGTCCACGTATAGGTTACGCGGCTTTAAGCCTCGAGTAGCCTATACGTGGACCACATTATTTCAGAAAGGAAGTGAGAAGAACGATTACGATTGGTGAAAACGCGTCACGCGTGATGAGTTTACTGGGCCGTTTGCGAACCGAAGAGCTCCAGAGAAGGACGGACTATCAATCAGCCATGCGCTCGAACGTCCTTCTCCAGCAACAGCAGCATGAAGCGGAGGAGCGCGCGACGCTGGAGGCTGTGCTCTCATTCCTCGACAGCTGCGATGACGCCAGCGTCCGCAATAACGACGTCACGCTTGGAGATCACATCGCCTTTGACCTCGACACGTCAGACGAACTCTTGGGTTGGCTGTCTGTCTCGGATCACTCCAGCAACAGCGACAACAGTAGAAAGGATGCGCGCAAGTGTGGCAGTACTGGCACTCAAAATCCGAGAAAGCAACTAGTTGCGACCCGAAAGAGAGCGGTAAAGAAGTGCAAAGCGGCGGCAGTACCGCCATTTCGACGGCAGCCAAAGCTCGAGATTCTCGAGCTGCGCGAGCAAGTGGGGCAGCTGACGTCGCGACTGGGCAATCTGCAGAAGCTTCAAGAGCTCAGATCAGCGACAACCACCGATCTTCTGAATGTTGGTGCTGATGCAGACAACCACGCTTCCGTTGCAAGAGGCGTGTGTGTGCCTCGTTCGTTGGTGCACGGAAGCTCCGCGGAACTCCATTACGCAGAGGCAGAGCACAAGAGATTGCAAGACGCTCAAGTGCTAAATACGAAGCTCAGAGCCGCGTGGAGGTGGCAAATTGCGCTTGGTCGAATGCTGGAGAACGCTTTCAAGAAGCAGATGACAACGCAGGTACGTTCCGCTCTTTTGTCATTGGTTTCGATTCTATGGCCGTTCTGTTGAGAGCAACATTGCTGACTGACATTGCTTGCGCTAGGATCTGGATGCTCGCCTGGATGCAAAATCGAAATCATTCAGTCTCAAGCAGCAGCAAGCCGTCGAGCGCGAAGATACGGTGGTTCGAGACGTCGTGCTGCTGTTTGCGAAGCTGCACTTCTGCATGGAGGTCCTGTATCACCAAGCGGCGTCGAGCTGTGCGTCCATCAGCGCACAAGACTTCTTGCATGTGCTCAACACCGGTCCGACACCGCAGGAGACGGCGTTTGGCCAGACGTTCGAGTTCACGACCAGCACGCCGCTAAAATGCAGTCTGAAGGAGCTCGAGAACCGGATCTGGAGCACATTTGGCCACACGATGGACACGAGCAGCAACCCGTACTTAGTGACCATGGTGCGCTCATATTGCGAGATGTCTCTTTGTTACGGCTACGCCTCAGCACTTGCTAATGGATGGTGCCTATCCTGTGTGTGTTTGTTGTAGGACTTTCACGTGCCTACAACGACATCCTTTGAGAACCAGTACACGCAGCAGTTTGACAGTCAGTTTGGCTCGGCGCAGGTTGAGTCTGTAGCAGTGCTGCGCAAGTTCCAGGAAGAGCATCGAGTTGTGATCGCGTTCACGACGATGGGAACGCTCGTGGGCACGGATTTCAAGTTCCGAGAGACCGGGTGGCTCATACTAGTCGACCAGCGGGAGACTGAAAGTTGCCTGAACAAGGATACCTTGACTCAGCCTAGGACGCTACTGCAGACGCAGTACCAAGCTTATCCAGAGAACGCATTCAGTGCTGGTTCAGGAAATGCCAAGTTGCAGAGCTTTATCCTCAAGGTCCATTGCGAGTTGATGCGCTCGTATCACCTGCAATTTCAGTCCACCTTCCTGACGACATTTAGCTGAGCACCGACTCGACTCGATACATCGACTTGGAGTGGTGCAGACAGTGCGTATAGGTTATGGGCGGCGAACGCGCAGGTTCGGCTTTTTAGTGTTCGAAGATATTTTGGTTGTAGGATATTTACACATCTCAAACCCGTTCTTCTGATACAAAGTTGGCAAGCCAAGAGCGAAGGAAATGTGTGTAACCAAAGACTCTTCTCGGTCGTTAACTCCAAAGTGATGGGCTGGGAAAGTTCCAAGCCGATATCGTGCAGCATTGACGAGTAGCACTTGAGTTTCTCACGCTCTCCACCTCCCAAAGGTCACCACAGCAGAATCCCAGAATAATTTCTACATACTGTGCTCGGAGTAGTAGCGGAATTGCTCCTAGGTCTTGAGGGCGCCAGCAGGCTGTGTACCAGGTGGTCCAGTCCTTGTTTCACAGCTTGTTCGCCCAATAAATGAGGGTTCTCCATCGGACGATGACGACAGAGAAAGTCGATCACTGCGTGGTGCCCACTCTTCCCAGCCTCAACCATCGAAGTGACCGCACAGCCTTCTGATCGGTTCTCGTGGAGGAACTGGACAATGTCGAAATGTCCCTTTGCCGCTGCGTAAGTCATCACAGCAGCATTGAAGCTTTGCGGGAAATGATCGTGGACGTACTTGACGCAGTCAAGTTTCCCTCACTTCGCCACCAGACAGACCGACGTCGTCCAACAATCCTCGTTGTAGTTCTCACGAAGGAAATGCAGGATGTCGAAGGGGCCGCTTTCCAGAGCATAGCCTAATGCACGGTAGGTGCAGCCTTCGTTCCGGTTGTCATGCAGAATCTTGACGATGTCGATATGGCCTCGCTTCGCAGCAATCGCCATCGGAGTTGTCCACCACTCCTCAGGTTCATTCTCGTGCAAGTAGCGCACGAGTTCGAGGTTTCTGAATTTCACAGCGTTGTTCACAACCCTCCTTGTACTCAAGTGTCACATCGGCAGCTTGCTGTGAAAAGGACAAGTATACCGTATTGGTATACTTGTATACAGTGCTTTCACTTTCCAAAGCGGAACACACCATATAAAGAGGGTTTTGCGCATAATAAACGGGTTTTTCTTCTTGTATTCTTCATTCCCATCCCGCAGGCACTCGCTTGAACAACAGACAACAGACAAACAGAGGAGCAATCCGATTGCTGGCGATGGCGTTCGCTCTCGACGACGAGCTACAGAGCGCTGAGGAGCGCCTGGCGCTGGAGGCGGCGCTCGCGTTCATGGACAGCGAGTTGCACTCTGCTGCTATGGGCTCGTCATCATCCGCTGGTGCTGGCGGTGGCTTATCTGCTCCTGACGCGAGCGCGTCGCTTCTTCCAGACTATTTATTCGGCAACGAGCTGCAGCAGCAGCTCAATCAGCACCAACACCCGCAACAGTCGCCAGCGCTGCACGCCGACCAGGAGCTGCAGCTCTTCGACATAAGCGGCAGCGAGCCCGAGGGAGAGCTCTTCTCGCTCGAGGCGCTCACGGCCGTCGACGAGTGCGACGCGGCGCTGGACGAGCTCAGCTTCCGCTTTGGCAGCAGTGATGCCAGTGTGTCGTCCCCACCATCAGTACTGCCAAAGGAAGAAGACCAACCCATTGCTACAAGCACAGCACAGTCGCGTCCCAAGCGACGGCAGAAACTCAAGCAGCAGGCGTCTACAGCAGCAGCCGATGCAGATGCAAAGCCCAAGCGCAAGATCAATTCAAAGGGGAATAGCGATTCGAAGAGCGCTCTGACAACAGCATCAACCACTACACGTACCGAACGCCGCAAGCCACTCAACTATAACCCGAACAAGGCGCGCGACGAACGGCGTGAAGAACTCATCTACTTACGCGGCAAAGTGCAGGAGCTCGAGACGCAGCTGGACGACATCAAACAGAAGCGGCCGCGCATCACCGCAAGCGCCTTGGCGCCGACACTAGCCGTGTCCTCGTCTTCATCTTCCAGCTCCAGTATGTATGCGGGGTTTACGATGGCGAATGCAGCCAAAATGGGCGATGCTGCTGCCAAGGTGGAGCCTGAGCCACTACAACAAGAACAGCAACACCAACTGGTGGTCGCCGGCGTGTGGCAAGATATCGCGACGCGCCAGTGTGAGGGGCGCATCAAGGCCGAGCGCGAGAACATCCGGCTCAAGATCATCTTGGAGAACCAGATCAAGATCGCCAAGAGCCTTGAGAAGCTTTTAAAGAAAAAAGTTGCGGCGCGGGACATTGAACACTGTCCACAGTGCCAGCAGCTGCACCACGTGTACCCGCCAACGAAAGACCCGCGCACAGATGCGCAGATCTTTGAGGACTTGACGGCAGGTGTCGAGCTCTCGTATAAGGAAGTAGACTCTGTCTTTGCCGCGAACGGTCTCGCGCAGATGGAGATTCCGCACAGTGACGCGCGCATGCGCTCGGACGACGCCCACGGCATGTTCCTCGAGCTCCTGGCGAACAAGGTGCTCCCGTTCGACGTGCACGCGACGGCCACGGCTGCGTGGCACTACTTTGTCTATGCCAAGCAGCGCACACCCTCTCGATCCTACTTCTTCGACTCACCCAAGGTAAGAGTGGCCTACTTTGTGATCACACATTTGATATAGCTGACAGGCCTAGGCTCACCATTGTTCTTGCATTGTTGTTGTATGCAACAGAATGCTGACACGACAGACGATACCATCACGGAAAACTTTAGTCTGGGCCTGCACGCCAACAGCACGTCTGCACACTTTCGCGTCAAGCAGATCCTGCGGCGGTTCGTCGAGAAAGACCGCGTCGTGATTGTCTGGCGGTCGCACGTTGAGCCGGTCGAGTTCTCGGATGAGCCGCTCTCGGGTTTACGCTTCCGCGAGCGCGGCTACATCGTCATCAAGCGACCGCGCACGCTCTCGGGGGATTACACTCTAGTGCAGACGTGCTACATCTTCACGCCCAACTTCACGGGCGACCTGAGCGGCGGCGACGACCCGAAAGTCGGCGCGATCACGGACTTTGTGCTCAGTGCCACGGCCGCGAATATCACGGCGAGCCACCAGATGATCGAAAATGTTCTCATTGAGCAGGCGATGAAGAAGAATGACGGCGGTTTTGCTGCTGCAACGGTGCAAGCAATTTAGAAGAAGGTAGTGCGGGTGAGTGTCAGATATGCGAGTGTAACAAAAGGGTTGTGAATGGATGTTTATCTACGGAAGCTCAGTATGTCTCTTGGCATTTCAGCTGCTTCTCTCAATGGCAGGGAGAGGAAGTCGTAGAGCACGTCGAGAAGTTCTGCGAGGCTCGCTCTCGTCGGCAATTCAGTGTCGTCATCCTCAGCATCGTGTTCTCGACTGAGCTGCAGGCCCAAGTAGTCCGCCTCGATGTTTGTGTCGAAGTGTTTTGCGAAATATCAGTGTGCAAAGTTCGCGGTGATTCGCCATAGACCATGTCAGCGCTCTGCAGGTCCGCCATTGCTTCGCACGCAATGCCATTCTCACAGATCG